>JABASC010000501.1:0-38597 GCA_019776185.1 Plutomurus gul
GCGATGCGACCTTAACACGGATAAGGTAGGCCTATGCCCCCTTTTCCACACTGATTTTAGTACGGAAGGTTAGTTAGTACCTATAATGATCTCAGAATGAGGGAATTACGGCACTGGTGGTGTAGACAAAGTGAATTGACAAGAATCCCAACAGTTGTGTATACTATGGAAGTAAATTTTACATAAATGCAAATTTATGCTTATTTTTGGTATTGAGTGTCCGCGCTTCAGTGATTTACGCCAACTTTTCTAATTTTTCTATGTTTTGGGGGGTGCTTGACAGTAAGGAATAATAAAAGAATTCATTATAACGTTGCAGTAATTTGGATTGTGATTGTGATCATGCCCTGTCAGATTTGTTTGCACTTTGTACGCACCAGCATGCAGTGAGTGCACAGTAGTCTACATCAAACACGCACATGAATACGCACCACGTTTTACAGGAACTTTAACAGAAATACACAATGGTTAATTTGGAATTGATGTAAAGATAAATTGAAGGAAGATGAAAATATCTGATGACAAAGTAATGCATTTTACGCATTACACTTACAATACAGATCATAGAAATGAAGGCATATGGTTCAGAAGGGATTTGTGGGTTTTGCTGAAGTATCACCTGAATTGGTTTCAATTACTATTAGGTCTAAAAGTCGAAGCAATGACAAGTGCCTGAAAAAACCCAACCTGTCTATCACTAAGGTGTTGACCACATAATCCGTAGATAACTTCTTGTCTCAGACCCAGGTGTTTTCCAACCCCACATTGTGTTTTCTTTTAATGTTGAGTGAGACAAGATAGGCAAAGAAGAACAGGGGGATTTAGATCATATTCAAGAATCCGTCTTCTCAATAGACTAGCATGATTATAATAGTACATAGCTCTACTTAACCAACAATAAGTAGGTATGTATACCGTACAGTCTATTTCATTCTCAAGACTGATGAAAAACAAAGAGCTCACCCGCACAAGTCTCCATTGTGAAAGTGTACGCTATCGTTGTCGTTTGTGCAACATTAAAATTCTGAACGGATGAACAGGGACTTTGAAACGAGTATGAACAGAAAACTTTGCCTCTTATAGTGTCTCCAGCAAAAACAATTTACAGCACAAGGATTAGCGACTAGGAAAGAGAAAGGATAAAGTTAAAACTTCACTTCCAACAAACTCCAATTGTGTCTCAGAAATATAAATAATCACTTGTCTCAACTTTTGGCTTCCTTTACCTTATGTATATATATTAAGAAGAGAGTTTGCATGTTATCTTACAGAGTAAATTGATTAAAGAAAAATAAGAAACATATGCTTAACTAAATGTAAGTGTGGTTCATGTGGTCCAGAATAAAATATTTCCATCGGTGACTTGTGGTATTTCTTTTACATGACGTAATGTAAAGATAGACATTTTTATATATTTTTATGTAGGTTAAAACGAAGGACATAACAACCTATACACAACTGCAGACCTCAAAGTTAATACACATCTTGAGGTTCACATTTAGTGCAGTGTTTGCAGAGAATGAATATATGTACATACATGATCGTAAATAATTTATAGCAAGGATTCAAATATTTGCTCTCGTCAAGTCCTTGATATGCAAGCTCTGTCTTACATTTTTATGTATAAGTACTGTAGGCATGCATAAAATGCTAAAAGGAAGACGAGAAAGCATTTCATGCATAATTCTATTTGTCTATCTGCACAATCACATTTGCCTATGCTTTCACTACTATTAGAAATATTAACAACTTCTGAGGCACTAATTTCATTAGGCCTTGCACACATTTCTGCTCCCACTGAGTTCTACATTTATCTTGAACAACAAGTCATAAAATCACACTTCATAACATAACATGAAGAAAGTTGAAGCTTTTAAACTACTGTACATCTGCGTGGAAGTTTTTTTTTGACAAATCGTCATGTATAACTTTTTTGTACAGAGATACTTTAAAATAGGAACTTTCAAAAGAACAGTTTCAAAAGTGTGCATACAAAACGGAATGTGTGACTGTGAGAACCAACTTATTATTACATAAACGTTACTGCACTCAGCATGACATGAGAGCAAATGGAAAAATACATGCTGTCGAAAAGAATAGAGCGGAACGGGAACGGAACCCTAGCTTTTTCTTCTTTTTCTCAGAAAACTTAATTTCTGCAATCTAATGCCAAATCGTATGGGTTGCTGGAACTTTATATTTAGTTACTGCATTATATTTTTATTTTCTGAATTCATATTGTTGTAATAGGAGTGGAAACCGTCATTTACCGTCTGTCACATCACGTATCCTCCTTGAATATTCCATCATTTCAAAGATTTACCTTCATTGTTCGGCAAGTCCTTTGTTCGTGTGAACTTTTTTCCTGTTCTTTAACCACTCACTATATGCCCTACATATAAGTATATATGCACACAAGCAGACTGACGCATTCAATTTACCTACACTTTCACCAACATTTTCTTCCTTCACATGTCTGTTTTTTATGATGCCCAAAGTGAATGGACTATAAACTTTAATTCTAATTGTGTTTATCATACTCTATATACTTTGCTCAATCTGATAATTATTGTCTAACCTGTTGAATAAGAACAGTGGATGTGACTACGGCTTGACGAATTTTCATATTACGTCACTGCTTCTTCGCCAGAAAACCCACATGGCTAGATTTCAAGAATGAGTAGGAGGAAGATTGTTTCATTTGAAATGTGCTTATACATAACACATATTGTTCTGGGAAGCTTTTCCATATTATCCACTAACACTTTTAGTCAGCCAGAAGTTTGTGGTATGGGTTCATCCACAGTTCCTGCATTACCTAAATTAAATGTTTTTGCGAGCCCCAACTTTTGCAAAGAGGACGATTGTTCATAACTATTGATGGAAGTTTTATAAACTTTTGTTGAAAATTGATTTGTGAAGTACACCTTTTTCCAATAAAAGAAGCTACTGTCATGCGTGTATGTAAAAAGAATCTTATTGGTTTGTCAGTATATTGTAATTGTTGTACAAACATAAACTATGCATTTATCATATTTCACAGATTTACAGATACACCATTACAGCCATTAAGAATTGACCAACTGTTTATATCATAAATACAGCAATACCAATTTTTAAAATCTACTTGATATTAAATAACTAGAAAAGGCAGCTTGGCTCCAATATACACTTATCTTACGTACACTAATCTTTAGTTTTTGGATAGATTAAAATTTCCTCTTTTAAATAAAAATACATTTATATTAATTATTTGACGAATAGAGATCATTTACACAAAACAAACAGAACTACCATGAACTACATGTATTATGAAAATAGTTCGACAAAGAAAAAAATAGAGGAAATATTAAACTGTCATGATAATGGTAAACTTATTGTAAAACTTAAGTTTGGTATCGATATCCACCAATAAGGAAACGTATAAGGATTCAAAAGTTCAAGAAAGTGTCAGGGTCAAGTGCTTTAGGTTGTGGAAGGTAAGAGGGAATCTTCCAGTTGCCACCACAAGGACAGCTACGCAAAAATCGATTATCCCATGCTTTATTGGCTGGAGACCTCGGAGACAATTGAATTAAAGTCGAGCATCCGCACCTACAAAGACAAACCCCAAATGAAATTTAGCATTACTACAAGTTGACTTGGTTTCAGCGGAGAACGGTAACTCGATGAGTACAATTAGCGAATAAAATACATATTTTGTATATGAATTACCTGTTGCAAACCTTCACGCCAACAGGATTCATCCCCAGCCACATAAGTCTCAGTCCGTCTATCCAATTTTCTCCGCTCCCCTCTGAGTTATTCAACACCACCATTGGATTGGTCCCAAACTCCAACTGCAATATGTTGTAAAAATGACACTGTGTAGACAACTCTTGCACAGCGTAATCGCAAGATTACGTTTTAATTAATGCTTAATGTCGGCTGATCGCAAATAATGGGTACACAACTGTCAAAAAACCATTATGAACAAATTTCGGATTAATTGCAACAACTCAAAGAATGTATACGAACGTAGGACTGGTTGGTAACACAATCGTAATTAGCAAACACCAAAAAATGCGGTGGACAAAATGGCGAAAGCACTTGAGGAACTTTTTGGCAACATAATTTTTTAGAACGGTCAAATTGGCGCAAAATATTTTCTTAGTTTATGTAATGTTTGTAATAAATATATTACAAACGGATTCACAATAATATTGGAAATATCCCCTTTATACACAATGCTTCACCGTGTGCTTTTTATAGTATTAGTATGAATAAGCATTTCGTATACTAATTTATAGATTTTTTTTTATTGTTTGTGTTAAAAAAATTCGACAGTACTCTGCAATTCTGCCATACTTTCGCTTTAACGACTCAAAGGGAAATGACAAGCCGAAAAAATGTTTGTAGTATATTGTTGCGTGGATATCTATGTAAATACTGTATGACTATATTAACGAAATTAACATAAAATTAAGTTTACTATCACATTGATTAAAATATTGCCATCGAGTTCTAATGCATTTTGCTCAAATTGTGTTGCCATTTTGGCCTGCAGTCAATCGAGTGTGTTGCCAAGCAGTCCGCACACCTGTATACTACGACGAAATCCTTGTGGATAGTTCAAACGTTCTCGGCTGCCCAGTTGTCAATTAACAGTAGTATCACGATGATTATAGTAAATAACGAAAGTATTTGTAGTTGAGTCATTTCATCTTTTTTTTGGACAACTGAATTTTGGGTTGTCATTGCTAACATGCTAACACGTAACACCTATTAAAACCAACTCAAACAACTTTCTATTGTAGCTTTCATATTGATATAAATAGTGAAGGCTGCTGCATGCGAATTGTATAGTTTAATTGTTTACAGTATACTATACGTGTACATTTATCGGTCTAGACGAGTTTCCAAAGAGTTTCCTGGGTAAAATCATGTTCTTCGAATCAGAGAGCTCGCATTTGTTTATTCGTAAATCGTAAAACGTAATTGTGGTTCTTTAGGAAACTTGACAATTAAGTCTGCCGGTTGGAGTAAGTCAGTGGTAGAATGTTGTCCTCGTAGCCTCCGTAGCCTCTATCCGATAGCCTCCTTTTCGGAGGCTACACTTACATACATATACACTATACACACGGGCTGCGGCCCAAAGGAGTAATACCCCCATAACGCCAATCCTAACCTAACCTACTGAAATTAATATCTACCTCAAGTCTACAAGGCTTGAGAGACTAACGATTAGAGTGTTTTCTACAGACAGAGTACAATTGATTTCATTTCGGTTAGGTTATGTCATGTCGCGTTCATATTAATCAGTAAGAACAATGAGGGAAGACTCGATTCTCACGTCGACTCCAAACTATAAAATGGGTATTAATAGTAGGAAACACATCGTATCGGAAACTAAAAGTACATTTCCCCAAATTGCAATTAACAGTGCTTTGAATGTTGGACTTGCTCGATCTGTAATTTACGGTATTGGTAATTAATAGTTACTTTCAGGAGCTCTTACAACACATTAACATACCGAATGCACAAGAACGCCATATATGGAATCAAAGCCACTAATTGCCATAGTGCATGTGCCCCAAATGCTTTGATTAGCCAAGCGTATGGAATTCATTAATTATTTATCTCAAAATTGCCCACTCATGTTGACACCTTCCTCCGCTTCCCAACTTTTACTTTCACCATTCCGTCTCACGACTTCCAAAAAGCTTCCTTTTGCAGAGCGACAGATAAGGCTACGTGTAGTAAAATGTGCGCATTGAGACTACATGCTATATTATATTTATCATCACTCAAGGAGTTTTGGCGAGACAACAAGTTGTAGCACAAGTCGTGTGGACTACAGATCGTCTCCTTACCATTAACTACTTATTCATTTAATTGGACCCCGTTTCAAATACAATATATATATATTAACAATTGATTTGTCTTTGTCGAACCAATATTGACATAGATCAATCGCTCTAACATAACTTTGACATTTTATACACAATGGTTTGAGTAGCATACAATTTGACAGCCATAAAATGTAAACATCTTCATGTTTCTTTTGGTTTGATACTCCAAGCAAACAAACAGACTCCAAACACCTTCAAAATTCTGAGATTGTGAATTTTATTGTAATCCTAATGTACACTTTTTGTAACTTACCTGCATCGGAGAGTTTCTTGAGAAAGCTGGGCTGGAAGCGAGACCGTGATTTTTGCTGGATGAATAGGCATTGTAACTCGGGACTTGCACTTCACTTGGGAGAAGGCAACATTCATCTGAGCATAAATACAATCAAACATATGTCAGACCACATTACTTGTCGTTTGTAAGCCCGTTAGATGTTCAAATGCAAAAGCAAAGATGCATGCCATGTGGGCATTAAGAATACAGATATACTACTTTTACAAAAAAGGAAGGTATAGAACCAATAGCGCCAGAGCAGAGCAGTGTTATAAAACTGTGAATTAGACTAGATAACATTGTAATGACTGGATAAAAGTAAAAGAGGAAGAAGCAATAACAAACAAACCGTATAATATGCTTTGTAAATAAAATTATTAAAAAATCAGATAATTGCCTCGTTGAGCTGAGAAATATTTTCTAAGTAAATATTGCCCTTGTCGGCCAATTTATTCATCTGGTCATGCATGCTCATTCCATTTATTTTAGTCAGAGTTGAACACTCAGTTAAATGTATCACAAACACAATATGCAACCTTGCATATTGAAGAGTACATTGAATCTGCAGTATAGTACCACAATTTGCTGATGTTCTGTAGAAAGCATGCAACGCACTGAAGAAAGAAAAAAGCAAGCATGGACAGCCAAAATTCGGTATAAAATCTATGATTTAAACAAAAGAACTCGATCTTGCATACACACCAGTTATTCGAATTTCGAATTATTTACGAGGAACTGAAACTAGAAACAGCTCGCTCAATTAATTTATGGCTAAAGATTTTGGTGATTCTTTTCATAGTGGTAGAACAGTTAATTAATTGAAAACAGGAAATGTGAAAACACCGATACGTGATTCCCCGAAGTAAGACACAAAACTGGAAACCTTGTACTCATTGGTACATCAATCAATTAGGTAAATGCAGCGCAAAATGGACCTTCTAATTATATACGTATTCCATTCAACACTTCGTGTTGTGAATAATGAAATGAATATCAGACTGTAATGGTAGTACCCGGTATCACTTCTACGATTTCATTCCCTCTCACTTTAATTTCAATCGGCATCAGTAATAAATACAAATATATTCACAAAGGTTTGGAAATAGTCTTATGAAAGCTAAATTAATTAGTTTTAGATATATTTAGTTTGGATGAATTGCTCAAATGAATTCCGTCGAAATCAATCATGTAAAAGGAAAACAGTTTCTGGTTTATTGCCACAAAGAAATAAATTAGTTGTGATAAATATTTGGATTCACTAAATTTCTATGCTACAAGTCATAGAAATGTGAATACCAATGAATGCCTTTCAAGGATGGTGGCAAGAGGAATTTTCTTCGCCAATTGGCAATTGTAATCTTAAAACATGAAATCAAGAGTTCAAGAGTACTATTATATATAACACAAATACTCAAGATTCTTTTTGCAAATGAATAAGACCAGTCTTTGATTGGCATTGGCAAAACTTATAATAAATAATTACACATTACTATTCAATTAGGATCAGATTAATGCATCCCCTAATATGTGAAACATGTTATCAGAAATTTAAACAATACGTAAACATTGTATGTACAAACATTTAACCTATACTATATGTACAGTTATAGATAGAGCAGTAATGAATTTGTAAGAAATCAAGAAAGCCTCAGTCCCTTATTGTTATGTACACATTTGACGGTAGACACTGACAATGAATACAAGACCTATATAGTTGGCAACTTCACGATGAAAGCATCTATAATGTCAAACACAATAAAAAGTAGACCGATATATCAACCATACATATACTTTTGAGAAAACTTGTGACAATATATCTTAGTCACTACATGAACACGTGGCAGCATTTCAACTTTTATTTCGGCTCTACCATAATGCTATCCTTCCTAGGAAGCGTAGCGCTATTGGAGCTCTTGTCTATCTCCGCGTCGTTCGTAAACTCAGCAAGACTATCTAGACGAGACAGTTTAGGGGTCAAGTGTAAAAAATTCATAGGCATCGATGTTCTTTCAAAATCCATATCGCCATCAAAGGAGTCATTGTAGGAATCCATTTTTGAGGGGGCCCTCTTCAGAGCGGAGTCAGAGGAATTAACATTGGGGAAACCAAAACCCAAGGAAGAGTTCTCCTTTAGGTCATATCTGGAGTATCCATCATTAGGTTGCTGAGGATGAACTTTGTAGTTCCCAAAATTTAATCCTTTTCCAGATCCAGACAAGCTTTCGCCGGGGATTGGGTATTGACTGTACAAAGGCAAGTTTTGTTTCGGCTGAACTTCAGCTGTCGTTGTGACCGACCCACCATACAATGAAGCAGTTTCATTGTCTCTGGCATCTGAAAACATCTTGGGCTCTGACTTTTGATTTAGTATGGCTCTCTCTTCTTCGAATTTTCTTTCCATTCTCTTCTTGCGCTTGCAATCCAAATACATACCCAGAATCACCAAAAAGAGAATGACGACGGCAAAGCCCAGAGCAACATACAAACCAGCGTAAGCTGCCTGGTGTGGGGTTACCGTTTTTTCTTGACGTTTGGGATCCGTGACTCCACTTACAGAGTACTCATCTGTTGATTTCAGTAAACATTATGTAGAATGCAAATATCTTTGCTGTAATAAATGTGCTAGTGGGTATGCAGTACATAACAACAAACATGCTAAATTGTTCCACTCGGAATTGAGCAATTGTATGCTAAAATTATTTACTACGTGTACAATCACTAATTCCCCGACGAATTAACAAATGTTTATTCTGAACAATACTCATTTCCTTTTGAACACCCTTTGATACTGCTTGCATTCTAAATTAATACTTCCACAAAAGCTAAAACCGCTTTAGATAATAAAATCTATTAATAAACATTTTATATGAAGCCTCATGACCCTTGCCAGAAAACTCTAGGTGTCACGAAAGATATGTACGATGCTTGTAACACAAGTACGGTGAACGAACCATAGTGGATATAGTGTCTATCTGAATACATTATTGAAAAATTGCTTCAATATATTTCTGTGAAAGTTTAACATTGCTATCGGTCAAGTACTGAAGCTATAATGTCAGCGGTATTTTAGTTGTTTAAACCTCAGTGTGCAATATTTCTGTTTCATTGGTTTGTTTTGGGGCGACATGAAATACGCCACTGTACGGATAACACTTCTATCTAATTGGCATCATCACTTTGGCTTTATACGCAGAAAAAGTAGAAATGCACTATGGTGTCGGTGTCGCCCATCTTGGTCACTAGTCGGTATATAGATTATATAGATCTTTGCTATGGTTTGTCTGAATATAACTAAAGTAGTAACAAAGTAACAATAATCCCGAACTGTATGTTTTATAGCATAACGCAATTTTGTAGGCTTTTCAATCCTATTTACTTATCTCTCCCTATAACTGTTGCATAGTGGTTTTTTTACTGCCAAATAATAGCAAATGGTTAAATTGATGCACTTCAAATGCACCATTTCTATACTATTACCTTAAACCCACCCTTTGCTCTGCTATCGAATTGTAACATTTTTAGCATACATAAGTAGCAACTACAATTATGATTTACATGATTGGGTACTTGTATTTTTAATATTTGTTCATAAAAAAATAATCACTTACGGGGCTTTTTATAATGATGTTCAAAGTAGTGATCATCCTTTGGTTTGCTTTGTGACTTCCCCATGGCAGTATAGAAAAGTATTAAATGTGCTCGTTATTCGGCCAAGAACAAATTACAGGAAACTCATCTTTGAGTTATGTGCTTGATTAACACACTCTCACTCCACAACTCTGGACGCGAATCGCAGTCAATGATAGCGAATAGGTATGAGTACATAGGTACGATAAAGATGACCACTGTAATAAACAGAAGCCAAGTTCACCAGTTGATGTAATGTCACCTCTTCATCTTAAGCGTCGATGATGAATATGTGTGTTAAATAAACGAGCAGACGCAAATAAAATAAAACAATGTGTTATGTATTGACTCGTTGTTGCATACACGGTTTCACACTATACATTAGCATGTCCGCAGAATACTAAAGCTGTCAAGTATGCTACCACAACGGCAATCTTCCTACACGACAACTGAACAAACCCAACCGAACACAGAAGACCTGGAAGTGTTAGCTGATAGAGATGGATGAATATCTAATGTGTATACGCAACACAATAAACTCACAAAGTCAGCAGGGACACATTAATAACAATATTCTTGCAGACGTTTCCAGTCGACTACAGAACACCAGATACCAACCCACCAACACATACAAAGATATCTAGAGCGAGCATTCTAGTTCACATTGTGGAACATCCTACACTCGTTCACCAACCCCACAACAGCCACCGCAGTCCTATCGACGCTTATTATGTTGAGCAAGTTTCCTACAATGCAAATGTATTATAAAAGTACCTTTAGACGATTGTAGAATCAAGTCCCTAGAGTAGATGAATTGAATACTTTTAGTGCTAAGAAGGCCAACTAAAAACATACCATCAAAGGTCACATGCGTACAGTATGGAACGTTGAGAGAGTGCAATGTAAAATGTATTTGAGCATCCCCTATGCAGTTCCATTTATTTAACTTTGAGTTCTGTATGAACTAGGTTCTGGACTCAAAAGTCAAAGTACATTAACAAATATGGAAATGGCTTCGCGTACATTGTCCAATTCAATTTAAGTACTCACTAACAAAAAGTATTCTTTTCGGCCCATCATATCATTCTACATAATAGTGGCGATTTAATGTTTGCTTCTGTTTAGCGGAATCAGTAGGGAAGTACATTAACATATGTAATAACCCAAGTGCATCACAACTCTAAAACTAAACTTACATTTGGCAACTACGATGTTCCACAAAGAATAATCCAGTTTTCAAACTAAATCAGAGGGTAAGGGCTACTTGCCTATATACATACATTCTTACTTTCATAATGATATTAGTTTAATGTAAAAGTACACTGGTGTAATTACAAGGCATTACAAGGCAAGCAATAAACAACTATAAATGAAAAGTGGTTAGACTGTATGCACGATTTATAAGAAACTTTACCCCATGACATGACACCTAATAATAATTTTCTTCTGAAGAGCGTTCTACAGTCTTGCTTACAGTTTTGTGGTTTGTAAGAGCGCTAATCGTTTATGCGTATGCGTACACTTCCACAGACCAAAGGTGCTAACGTCACCATTCAGTGACTCATTCACACTCAACTTATAATAATGTACACATGTGTAGGTTTACAATGCACCCATTCATTTGACATGTGTGAGAACGCCGAAAGAAGAAATTCAACTAATTGTCGTGCATTTCGATGCAGAATACAGGGTGATCAATAAATATTTATAACCGATTACTCACTCTATTTGGAGGATAAAACCGAGCTTATTTGTGTCCATGTTTTAGTTGAGAACATAACTTCTAAAACACAAACCCAAATAGTTGATGTAGCCTATAAAAATCGCTATTAAATTCTCTACAAGAAAGCAGGAATAGGGTCGTTATATAGAATTTCCCAGTATTGGGCGTCCTGTGTACTATCCCTGTATACTAATTCATACTAATATTTTTCCTTTAATATTTCCTAAATAACTGTGTGCTAAGTGTACAGAATACATACATACTGCGTGCCTTTAATCTACATAAATAATACGCAAAAGCTACATTACATTCAAAGCAACAAAGCAGCAGCAAAATTCACAACCAAACTTGTGTGCACTTTGCTGGATGTTAAGTTCGAGACAATTAGCATAAATATTGCCTTCATTTGTGCAAAGACTAGTCTTAGTCATACATTTAGTATGGCATATGTAGTTAGTAGCATCTCATAGCTACTTAGGGGCCATATTTGCCTTGCTTTCCTTCATGGGCACTACAAAACACGTATGCCACATCTGGAGGAATCCAGTTATGGTTACGCCACTGCTAAGTAGTTCGACAGAATCATAAAGCAAATCTACCACATGAAGTCAGCGGTGAAATTATCTACCGATAGTGTGTTTGAATCACAGATGAATATGTGCTTATTTATTTATTTATATACGTAAATCTAATAAATGAAATCCTTCATTGTCATGGCCTAATATGACCTAACTTCCTGACAACTCTCAATTATCTGAGATTATTAATTATTGTAGAAACCTTCACACTATCACCAAGCACAACTAATTTGTCATTTACACGTGTTTATCTTTCTACATAGTCC
Organism: Plutomurus gul; assembly: GCA_019776185.1. Taxonomy (NCBI): domain Eukaryota; kingdom Metazoa; phylum Arthropoda; class Collembola; order Entomobryomorpha; family Tomoceridae; genus Plutomurus; species Plutomurus gul. The sequence continues at coordinate 12,360 of JABASC010000501.1, forward strand.
TTAGAACGTGAAGTTCTGCTGATACCTAGAAAATATCGTCAGGTCATGACAAACTTGTGGTCATACATTCCAACCTAGTTTTCGGGACCACGGGATCCCGAAATTGGGTGAAATCGGCCGGAGGCCGAAAACGACTGATTGACAAAACGATATTTTTACCAAATTTTCGCCATGCTATTTTGATTTTTGACAAACGGCAGACCCAAAATGACCAAAAGTGACCTATGGCCCGCTCCGTGGGCCGTAAGTCAGACTGTTGCTTCGCACCGACCATAGGTCAACGGAAGAGCTGGAATAGGGGGTGGGAATGTATGCTTGTGGGGACAATAATTAATTTGGCAACTTGTAAACATCGTAATCCTTCCCTCTATAAATAATAAATACTATATTAATAGTTGAAACACATAAACACGAAAGTAGTGTAGAATACTAATTGCTAGTTTAGTATTTATGGTGTGTAGTAGTGGTGGCATTTTGAGGATTTTGTATGAAAACTACGAACTAGCTAATAAATCAAATAAATCACATCATTCACTCAGATGACAAAAGAATGAAGGCTTATCCTTTAGGTATTTTATACAGGGTGAGGCAGAAACAAGGCGGCACATTTTGACATTGAATAACTTACGGGTAAATTTAAATACGTTAAATTATGCCTTACGGCATAATTTTAAAGAGCACTAAAATATGCCTGAGAGAAAGTAATCGACGCCATCAATCCTAGTGGCTAGACTAGAGTGATAACTAAAACTGGTTGTACTTATGTACTATCAATCATTTAAATTGTTTTATCAAAATATTAACGAGGAAAATAATCAAGAAGAAATGTTCTAAAGTTATGTATTTCAAGTAAAATCTTTGCGTATCAAATGTAAAAAGTTTCTATTCAATTTATTATTTGCAAACATTGAGAGTATTTCTCAACTATTTCGACCATATTTGAGTACGGACTTGCGTAGATGCAATGAAACCAGGGTTTTTTGTTTTTTGAAAGTCATGTAAAAAACCTTAAACGTGTTTACAGTTTACGTCACCTCAATGGGGGGGGGGGGTTCTTGTGGGTGCTGTACTTTTAATTTTGATGTAAGCATTTAAAAAGTGTCGACGACATAACACTTGTTAGTTTTCTAACCCTCGAATCATTCTCTCACACATACAACGATCGTTTAGTATCCGTGTCACTTTTCACGCACAGCCAACTAATTTTTTCGTAGACTTTTTGTAAATGGTGGTCAGGAATACAACGTATAGATTGATTTATAGACCATTTTGAATTTGAACTACGTACTTATACACAGAGAGAGAATTCAAATAATTCTTACAGTTATATAATAAATAAATTCATTTGAGCACTTTTACCAATGTTGTAATTACGATGACTGGAAATATCATGCACAAGACACGATTGTATAAGTAATAGCAGCATCTTACAGAATGTTGTGCATTTACAAAACTGCCAGTGTCATAACAAGTCATTCGTCAACAGCAATTTGTACGATTGAATTACCGTGACAGTGCAGCGAGTTCTATCACTGCGACCAAACTTTTCATTATCTCCAATTCATGGCACATGAATCCTCATATGAAATCACCAAGAAACATTCTTTAGCGTACATTACATGAAACGTGACGATGTAAGTATGTCTCGCATATCCTTCAGACTGTACAATCAATAGAAACTTGATCGTTGTTTTGTAACAATTCATTTTACATAAAGGAAAGCTTTGAATCAGCAATCATTCAGCCGCTTTACATGTAAAAATAGCAGCGCCAACACATTTTTAATCGCCTATTTTTTCTTCTACTTCAATTTCTACTACCCCTTCCTATTATAATTGTGTGTTAAGTGAAACCGTGACCCTTTTCCTTACTATACTATGAATGTTTAACTATATGTATTTAAGATCATACAAATCAAATGAAGAGCAGCTGTGAAATGTAAAATATGAATATTGTAAGCAATGCACAACAAGAGTCTAGTTGAACACATTTTTCGACGCAAGAAATGGTAAAAGGAGCTACATAGAAACAAAACGTTGGTAGGTTAGCAATGAGAATGAGCAAATGCTTTGTGAAGGCATATATGTTGTCTACGACACGACGTAAGAAGTTGTGCTTTAAAAATACAGTTTTAAATCTGCACTTACCGATTAAGGCTTCATCGGGGTCATGTGGAGCCACCGACAAACGGGTGAGAAGGCGGAAAAGCAGAGGAAGTACATCCAAATTTTCTGATGTTTTTCGAAAATAAGGCAAACAGGATGGACGAATCAAACCCCAGATCCTCATTAAAACAATAAGTTCACGTAGCGTCCCTACCGCTTTAGAATCTCTGCATACCTCCCACTACGGCAGAAAAAGATGGAGTGAGATTCTCAAAGTGTTTTTATACTTTTCTCACCCCATACCGTAAACAATTCTTGGAGAACATCTTACAGCAGTTTATAAAAATACAATCTTGTAAACATTTGTTAATATTATTACCCTAGTTATATTTTCTACCGAAAAAAAGTAATGCAACCTTACCCCAGGGGCTCTTGAGTGTCTTAAGTCAGGAAGAGTTGCCAACAACTTCAAAGCCAAATCTGCGCACCATTGTACAAACTGTTGGACAGACTGCAATGTTGGTGCTTCTACGGCATATTCAGTTGCTACAATGTGCACAAGAACCTTGTTGATATCTGACAGAGCTTCTCCTTTTGCACTTAGCAAGCCTGAATAATTTAAATAGTTCTTAATTAGGCATCATTAGATTCACAACTCAAAGTTTCTACAAATAATTGCATGTTTAGGTTGGGTTAGTCTGTGCACTCATGCAATTGGTATTGCCTTACATTTCACGATAAGTACAAATATTAATTGCTGGGCTATTATTTGAGGACATTTTGATAGTATTAAAATATTGATTAAGTACCTGCTAAAGATTCAGCAGGACCTTTATCAAGAGATGAAAGATCCCTTGGTCGCAAAAGCGATTTCAACGCTCCAGAAACTAAATGAAGTGTTAAAAGGGTTTGCTGGTCATTCGTTCTAGCGGTTCCACCGCACGCAAGTCTGAAATAAAAATAAGCACATTTATTACATCAAAGGATGACTGGAAACCACAAAACTCTTCAGGATATCTCAAATTAATCTCTAATCTACTTGCATTACATTTACATTGGCAGTGCACATTTCAATACCTATACAAAGCTGCTTTTATAACAAGTATTCTGACATTGTAGTGATTTTGAACTGGAGGTGGTTGACGAGCAAATGTTTCGCTTAAACGATCAGTAATATTTTCTATTAGATTTTGCCTCACACACATCATTACATCCCAAGGATCCAAACCTCCAATCATGCTCAATTCGATTAACGTTGTTGCACTGCCTGAAATGTAGAAAAATTCTCTTTACTGACAAGTATAACTCTAATACACAATAAGATGTACGCACCCACTATAAAGCTAGAAAATGCATGAATACCTTACTTGCATCAATATTTGGATGAATCTTGTATACATGAAGATGAGACTGGTTATCTAGTGCAACAAGAAGCGAACCACTCCAAGTAAATTGCATTGATACGTATGGAAAATGGTGGGCAATTCCATTATTCCCATTGGCTGAAGGGGAGCTACCAGTACTACTTGAAAAAAATGAATTAAATTTCGCCTGCTTTGGGTCAGAAACATCTTCCCGATCCTTTTCTCGCTTCAAGGGAAAGTTCAAATTCAAACTTATGTTATTTGCACTGTTGCTATTTCCCTTGTAATTCGACGATGGATTTATTACTCCAACCTGTTAAAAAGCAAAATTAAAATCATAATCAGCGGATAACAATAAATGTAGGAAACATTGTGACATGATGTTAAACGAAAGGCCCAAATCATATCTAGTCAAGGTGTCTGCCAATGCCACAACCGAATGGCAAGTTCGACATCTCAATCGCAACTACCGTAAAAACTATATCCAAACAAGCAGTGTGCAATCGTTGCAATAGGGCACAATGACAAACATAATATTTTACGCAATGCAGTCAATGACCGCAACTTTTTCTACAATCATACTATTTTAAGTTTGTACATAAAATGGGCAAAAAGGTTTGTAAACTACTGATGCATAACATGAAATGTACAATGTCATGCTGCTACACCCGGTGAAGCATTACCTACACAGATGAGTTAAGTAACGAAATCAGAAACAGACACGTAACACCATAAAATCTTGACATCATCATAGGACATAATACAAAAACAATTTAAATTCACTTTCAGTTGTATTGAACCGTTACGAAAGAAACCACATAATTGCGGATGAAAACTACAGTGATGTGCTACAGTACACTAACTTTATCTAATAGATTACTTTATTACAACATAGCTTAGAAATTAAAGGAATGTATTAGGACTGAAGCTTAAACTAAAATAGAAAATTGGAAAGTAAGACTTAATTTGTTTGTACTGTCATTAAATTCAATTCGTCGCTGCAAATTGGACACATTATGCAAACTATAAGCCACACAAAACGCAGTAACACACTGATCACATGCACATGCCAACCATTTCCCTCCCCCACAAAAAGAAAGTATTTCCTACAATTAAATAACACCATCATAACTTACAATTAGATCTACAAGTTTACCTGTTGCAAATTGTCACACCGCACCAATACAACTGATCCGTTAGACAAACTTAAAGCTGTCAATGGTGTCAATATAGTCGTTGTCTGTTGATGCCCTTGTGTTTGATTTTGCATTCCTCCATATAAACTCATGATGTTTGAAGTGAGTAGAGGTAACGGTAGACTACACATTACTGCTATCGTGGAGCCAAATTGTACTTGAGCCGTCTGTTGCCATCGCTTAAAACAAAAATTAAACTTTTATTATCACACTAAAAACTTTCTTATGGGTGGGACGGAAATGTAATTTAATGCAGTATATTATACGATACGGTACTGCAAACACCTTACGTGAAATGGTATTGTTTAAAATAATTTGAATTCATAAAAACTTACATATGTATTTATAATAAGATCATTATTGGTCTGGAATCTTGGCTTCAAGGAGACAGGCTGGGGTACGAGCTCATACAAGCATAATACGCTTGAACCATTTTCGGGATTCACTAACGACAGTAGCAGAACATCTGTACAAGTTTTACTAGAAAACTTAACTGATGCGATTGTATGATCTGTGTAATAAAAAGTGTAGTTGTTCAGTGCAAAGCAACACGGTGCCATCATTGTCATCTGTACTTTCTTAGTAAACCAGTAATGTAATACCTTGCAAATTTGGTAGAAACAAACTTTGAGAAGCGCTTACTTCTATTTCAGTTTTATCTCTGCTACCGACTAGCTTTATAGACACACGGTTGAGCAGTACAGGCTGTTTTAATTTCTCACTGCTGCTAACTACTAAAATGTCTCCTTCTAAAAGTTTAAAAATTCAGTAGTGTACAAAAGAATCGCTCTTTGCGTTACATCAATACTTATTATGATATGCAATTACATATTTATCACTACATTGCTTGATTAATCAATTACCTTTAGAATACGCCATATCTGTACATAAAATTCTGCTTCTAGCGGCTACCATTTTTTCTATTGCTACTATTACTTTTGACGGGTCTTCATAAGTACTGACCATAGCACCTAATAAACCAGTTGCAGTGACGATGACACAACCATCTAAAGATTTTCCGCCAAATCCTTTATTGCTTGGTAGTAAACTAACATTGTATTTGTCACTATAGAGCATGCAATCCATTTTGTCTTGCACAACGGTGACCTACATATACAAAGGTGTCATCAAAACGACAAAGGTCCCATTGCTCATTCCACATTAATAGTAAAATTTATTAATTCATAGTACCTTTCGTGGTATAGAAAGCCAGCAGGAGCTTAATATTGGTTCTCCAGGGAAATCGCTTCCATAAATTACATACCATTTGTTCAACAGGTAATCGAGCATGCCAAATACTTCAACTTTACCATCTTCTGACGCTACTAAAAGCTTAACGCCGGTATGATCCCAGTTCAAATGGACAATTTGTGGTGTACTATTCTTTACTCTAAAAACAAAAAATTGTAATCAAAGGCATATAAATTTGCTTCGTTATATTTTACGACTAAAGTAAGTGGGACGAAATGAAATTATAGCAATTCAATAGCCATTCATTTGAATTAGTTATCAAGCTCCTGCATCCTGCATTAGTAATATCTCTTACACTGTGTAAATTGCACGATAAATACGAATTTGGGTACACCTTCACCTATATTGTATGTCTTTTATTTCGATACGCAGCAATTTTCCAGAATTTTTTTGCCTTTCTACATTCTTAGAAATTTTTCACTGATTGTGAGTGGGCTGTGGTATTATGAACTGTGAACCGACCGCTGATTAACACTGCTAGTTTGAGAAATATTGAAATGTTAATTAGTATAGATCGTAAGTTGGAAGTTCAAACAAACCTCCATGAATGCAAATGCAGTACTAATTCTAATACTTCTCATCGAATCTCAAGATACATCAGTATTTTCGAAAAAATCACCAATTGAACTTTATGGGCTCAAAGTCGAACCCCCCACCCCCCCAGGTACTTCAAATTAACATGAAAAGCTGAAGAACGCCGTAATTTTTTGCGATTTTTAGCCGGAAGAAATACCGTAAAAATGTGTACTCCACTACATTTATTTCTGAAATGTTTCCGGCCACACAATTGGTTGTTTAGGCAAGTCTCCCTCCCATTGTAAGACTGGAGGCTAGACCGTTGAAAGAAGTTAGTATTTATTTAGGCAACAAGAATACCTGGCTTTCATGGTAATTAACACTGAATTCATTTATTTACTTATCAATTATGTGGAAACATTAATACATAGTTTTTGAACAATTGGTTTTGGTTTTAAATAGTATAGAAATTGAAACCCAAATACCTGACACTGTACTGACAGTTTAAGCCAAATATCAATTTAAATCTAACCTTTATTCATCTCAATGTATGACTATGACTATGCACAAAGGTTCAAAATAAATGCAACCAGGTATAAAGACAGACCCAGAGGGTTAATTAAGTGCCCCTTCAAAATTCACATGGAGAGGAAAGTGGAACTAATTTTACATTACACTAATGTTAGAGAAAGATTTGCCCCGCCTTCAGCACACCCCAGGGTTGATGGGGAGGGGGATAAACTTATTTGTAGATAAAAAAGGTATCAAGGACACTATTGCTACTGTTCCCTGTTATTCGTAACATTGTGTGACTTTAAAGATTTTACAAACTAGCACCTGCACAGGTAAATAAATTTACGCATACACATATTAAAGGACTTACAAATGACATTCCCACGGTGTATTGAGATCTGCCACATATACATGAGAACCGGAACTTGCAGAAGGAGGACCAACGTGTTGGGAGAAATTATTTGGTTTTTTAATTAAATCCACAAACGAGGTAAACGCAACAAGATTTCGGACAGAAACTGCGCATATTGGGGCTCGTTGCGGTACAACACTGCCAAATATACCAACAAAATAAAATATTACACAATCAACAGAGTAACCAGCACAAAGCTATAATGGAACTGAAATTACTTAAAATGTAAAAAATTTTAAATATAACCTTTTTGGCCCATTGTTATGTCCTCTTTCAGTGGAGCCGGCTGATTTAATTTCGTACAGTAACTCCATTTCACACCATTAATGTTTGTTTTGTCGTTTCAACCTTGATTTTATCTAATTTATTTAATCAAGCAAACACAGTGTACCTAAACCCAGTGATTTGTACTTCGAAACTATGTACTATAATTTCAGTGTCTAATTCAATTTAATTCATTGCCACCAATTTAGTCAACAATAGGTGCCGCACACCAACTCAAACACGTAAAAATATGAGTTGATACGACCCACAAAATTCACTTTACGATGCATCCCGTATCCAACTATGCCATTTCTTGCACCAGAGTATGGACCAATTTTGTAGAGAGAGAACGATTTATTTACACAATTCACTGTCACACATTTGTGATTGCCGTAATACACAACAGTATAAACTTTAACTTGAGATAAACTAAATATATTTAACAGATTGGGATATATTAGTTATTTAAAACTACAAAAATGACATAATTTCACAAAATAATGTTCGTATATTTGTTGGGTTTTGGGAAAATATAGTCGAAATATAAGTGATGATTAATTATAATTGATTCACGCAGAGCCACAATGACTTATTGATTTCGGTATTTTGAAACGACTCTTGAAATTTTCCTCAAAGAATTTTGTTGTGGCTCCTCTCGCACCTAAGGATTAGATTTTTTTGCATACGGTAGTCCGATCAGCCTAAATTTTTATACAATACAAATATAACTCTTTCAAAAACGGGTATGTAAAAATACTGGTCAAATGCACAACGTATTTGCTTTGGGTGATTAACATACATGCTAAATTATGCTAAATTATACAAATATATTACAGAGAAGTTATTTTAGACCATTCTCTATGTATCCAATTGGTCAATGACATACTAATTTTGGAACAAATAGCGCAAACCCTGCCATCAACGCCCGGATATAATATGAGAGAGATACCATTCGACGAAGTTTTTTACGCTGGTTTTAGTGATATGTGTGATAGTTTGTGCTAATGAGTATTTGGCTCAAAAATTGCATTTAATGCAAATTGCATATAGATACTATTTTTAATTGCATGTCTATATTTTAACCACTGCAACTTTTCCTGGAAAATAAAAAATATATAGATTATAAATATTTTGGACTTTTTTTCAACTAATTACGAGTGAAAATGTTGGTTCTCTTGTATGCTATACCAATACCAAGCAAACGCAACCCTAATTCATAAATAATCCACTCTCTTGCTTTCGGAATGGAAGGATATGAATGAAATCATGAAATCTACTCACATATGGCAATGAGAGAATTTTCTCAAAGGTTACGTGTGCTCAATGCTGCAAAGTGAACGGTATTTAGAGTTTTCGCTCAGCAAGCCTCTCATAGTTTCTACTTCCATATAAGTTGAATAGTGATGTCACTTTTTACTGTCACCTTTTTTCCATATAAGGATCTGGAATTGCACACTTTCTTTTAACGACAACATCCGAAAGTATTTTACTCAATAATTATTCACTGTTGTCTTGAAGGAAAACATTCTGGAATTATTCAGGAATTGGACTGGACATCCTAAGTTTTTTTGTTTGCTGACTCTGACTAGGTAAATCATTCGATAATTTATAAAACTACTGGTGGTATATTAAGTCTAAGTACCGTATCCAAATGCCAAAATTCATTGACTATTCACGTCATCAGCACTTACAGTCACAATATAATTCAGACTTCCTCTTTTTTTTTAAATTACTTACAGATAGGTGTTCGGTTGATATAACGTTCCACAGTGTTCAATTTCGTTTCGAAAGTCTACAAATGATGGTAAGTTGGTTATGGTTTCTTTTTGTACGTCATGTCACGAGTGCATGATTTGTGCAGTGACAATGTGACTGGATGAAGTGTATATTAAATTCTCTTTGTACTATTTGTAGTCTGGTTACAGCGAAGAAGAGTTTCAAGAAACTTTTCAGTTGTTTGATAACAGAGGCGATGGTAAAATTCAAGTAAACCAGGTGGGCGATGTTTTACGAGCTCTGGGTCAAAATCCGACAGAGAGTGATGTAAAGAAGTTAACACATCAACACAGACCTGGTACGCATATTTCTTATCCACACCGTTGGTTTGGTCTCGTTTAATTATTACATCAATCATTTTTATAACGTTTTTAGATGAACGTATCAGTTTTGAAGTTTTTCTTCCAATCTACTCGTCCATTTCGAAGAACAGGAGCAATGATACTGCTGAGGATTTTATTGAAGGACTCAGACACTTTGACAAAGATGGAAACGGCTATATTTCTTCCGCCGAGTTACGGCACTTGTTAACCACTCTCGGTAGAAACTCATAACCTTTAGTAATTGGGCTATTATTAATATTGCAATAATTGTTGCACACTGCTAATTTTTCTACAGGAGAGAAATTGACCGATGAGGAGGTAGAACAGTTATTGACTGGTCATGAGGACTCTCAGGGAAACATTCATTATGAAGAATTTGTACGTGCGGTCATGAACGGCTAAATGTTGTGACATCTGGCATCCGAAGTATTTTTCATGAAAACACTAATTTTCATCTAATTTTCATATAGCCCTCGTAGTAACCGAATTTAAAACTGTTGTACTAATTTTGTACCGACTGTTACCTGCTCTCGTAATGGGTTTCTAAGCCCGTTTGTCGCGCCATATCTAGATGTCTGCTTTCTTTTATTTCTACATGTTGATTTACCGGATTTGAATAAACTCTAAAATAAGAGAAAGAGTGTGTACTTACCACACCTCTTAACATTCCTTCGGTTTCATTCGTTTGTGTAAAACCAAATGCCAAGTGTTGTATATTATGCAAATGAAACGTATGTGCTAATTGTACACAATGTGGATTGTACGTTTAATTAAAAGTATTAAATAACTTATTCTTAAATGCTTATTAATTTCTCTGATTGTACTTACATAGGTGGTAGTTTTGTGCTTATAAATATTAGGCGATTATAGAATAGTAATTAGCCAATGTTAAAATTGTAATGATGGGAAATTAACAATTGTTTATATATAACTCCTTGTCTGAAACAATGTTTAATAATAAATATCGTTGTTCCAAAAACGGAATCGGGAGTAAGTGGTGTGTAAGAGCAAACTACGCGTTTAGTAAGTATTAATTAATTTTTTTTTCTATATTGCTTTTTTGTGTGAAATTTTTAAAGAAAATTGTTTCACTTAGGAGATTCGGTAAGACCTCATATCTTAGAGTACATTTCTGGGGGACAATCAGGTTGTACTGAGGCGTGTGCAAGTTGAAATTCAGGAATCCCAGCCATAGTGTCATCAATACGCTTACAAATAGGGAATTGTTCCATGTCCACCTTAAACCTAGAGTCATATAAAGTACTTATCTTGTGAGTAATATACATACATTGAAATTTGGCTGTGTAAATTTTGTCCCAAAACCTGTACGCATTTGCCACTTGAGGTACTAAACAACAGTCAGCCAGGGTTATAGAGTCCCCCACGCAGTATTTTCCCGAACTCTGAACCAAAATTTTTTCCAACCCTAACACAAATGCATATAAAGGATAGTATTTGTATTCGATTCATTTTTGAGTTAGATGGTTGTTGCAATTATTATCACCTTCAAGACCCTTCCGAATCCAAAATTGGGCCCATTCTAATTTCCTATCGCCGTTGTTGCCGCCTACCTTGTGTAAAACTGTAAGATTTTGCAATGGCTGTATTCCAGAAACAATTACTTCGCATATTTCTCTTACCTGTCCAAGAATCATATAGTGCAGAGTCAAAATTCGATCTTAATTAATTATGTTGCCAAATTCGTTTGATTTCATGTTTTTACCAATTGGGGACATAGGGACTTACTTTGGCACGTATGAGTGGTTCCTTGGGAAGCAAAGGCTTCTGCGGATATATCTCCTCTAGATATTCTAAAATTGCCATCTATACGCGATCAATCATATGAGAATATTCATACAATCACACACATTTATGTAAGATATGAATGCACTTCATAATCCAATCGTAAAATACATTGATAGATACATACTGGATTCAATAAGCAGTTCTAGTCTTTCATTTGCCTCACACTTGATAGTAAGTATTACCGAATTCATTACTAAAAAGAAGTAAATGCAAGTTGTTCTTGTCTCTATTTCAAAGCGAGGAAAGGATAACTCTGATTTTGCTTTGCGTTGTAGGCAAACCATACAGATAAGTAATTTTAAGCCTAAATCACCTTTCATAGTATATTCTCATATGCACCCCTGTTTACAACACATTTTCAATTTTCATGGTCTTTAGTATTATATTGCAGGCATAACCACAAGTCAGTAGTAGTAGCTTTTACAAAATTCTCTAGGTATACATAATTGTAATATTTGTAAGCTACGACTACGACTACGTATGTTATCGACAGAACGGTGATGGTGGTGCAACTGGTGCAAGCCATCATATCCGTATAATGCCAAATCATGACTACAAATGCCCGTCAGTTTGCCAGTACATTTCTGTTTTTAGTCTAGCGTTTTCCAGAATTGTGCCTAGGTGAATTTCAAATGACTTTAGTCATTTGTAGTTATTGGTATAATGTATATACATTTTGGTTTTGTCATTAGTAATTTTAAATAAACAATTATACATAAATTCTTAATGACTGTTACTGAATTGACACTTGATATTGCCACTTGCCACACTTATTTATTGTTTCCCTAGTACTATACATTTTTTGTGAATGGTTTCCAATTTCAGTGTAACAATTACTTATATGTAACTTACCATCCTATTTCGTAAAAGTCTAAAGAAAACTTTGGCCTTTTTACATTTGGATTAGTGCTCCGATCATTTAATTTCACATGAAATAATTTCGTTTTCTAAATTTTCACTATTTGTTATCTCATTTCATTTACCAATAAAAATTGTGGTACAGCAAATAGGTAACTCACCGACTGAACCAAAGTTTTTCCATTGATTACCAAAGCAGGAACTTGTCCTAGTGGATTAATATTCTGAAATTCTGGTGTTAGCTGAATTTAAAAGAGAAGACATATTTAAGGCGCAGCTATTATTGGACTTATTTGTCATCCCCATTTTCCCCATACAATAATATGCAGTCCCCGAACATCTCACCTGCTCATTTGTCATCAGTTGAATTGGTTTGCTTTCGTACTTCACTCCCTTGTAGGCCAATGCTTTATACACAAATTTATTTGTATTAACATTTGCATTTGCAATGATGAGTTACCTGTTGACTCCATTTAATTAGAAGAGTTTTATGCACAGGCAATATAACACAACTCGGGCAATGCCAATCTGGTTTTAATTGCATTCCTTACCAATCCGTACCCTCCACGAACAAGAGCTCCGGAAATAAGTAAATAGAATAGGAATGGTTGCACTTGAAATTTCATTGGGTTCAGACACTGACATTTTCACTGTGATATTCCTAACTATAATAAACTGAGATTTTTAAAAATTGAATTCGTAACGGATAATTAGTTATCCGAGAATGGATTGAAGTGAAACTGAATACTATATCTTCTATGTACCATGGATAATGAATATTGTAAAATGTATTGTGTATTGTGTACTCATGAGTCTAATACACTAACATACATAACATCGCCACCAGCATTAGGCATTTCCACTTAGAGTTGCACTGCAGGAAGCATTTTCATAGATTTGTCTGCACTGATATAATTTAGTTTACCTACAGTATACACATAACCAAGTTTTCAATTGTCAACTACAGGACAGGAAAAACAGGAAAATGTGGTTGCTTTCTTCGATATAGACGTGTATATATTCACATGCAAAATTCTTTATACATCATTGCTCTATTCTATGGCATATCTCCTTTGGTCACCTTCGTATTTACCAGAAATGGGATGCTTCCAATGCAATATACCTATACATATATGTCCAGATCAGACGCAATGGTTCCAATAAAAATTACTTACTGCATATAAGAACCAGCACATTTAAAAGTTCTTAGAGCAAAAGGTAGATTGTTCATGAAATTATCGTTAATTACAATAACGTAAAGAGGGAAATAATTGCTTTTCTTTCTTTAAAGTTTTGCTTTAATTCGCAAGTTTTTTCAAATATAATAACAAAATGCATGAAACGGCTTATTTAGGTTTTGTTAAGCACCGACTGTATCCAATCCAAATGTGAAGTAACTCGCGAGTAAACTCCTGGAAAACCTAAGTGAGTAAAAGAAAAACATTTTACATTGCAAACCGAATTGTTGAACATCAGTTGGCGAATCTTTCGCTTTGCTAATTGAAGTTATTCAAATTCTCACCAGGTTCAGCGCATCGAAACCCTAAAAAATCGAAAAAAAATAGATAGGATAAAATGATTAAAGTAATTTTATGTATTTCCGCTTTCCACAGTAAAATGTACATTATTGCATTATATTTTTACCGAAAGAGACAACACCCACGATGATATACTTCTTATCTGTTACCGGAAACATCAGAGGACCTCCCGAGTCACCTACATAAGTAACACAGAATAAAGTAACACTGAACACACTCACTAAGCACTATACATATGTACATAAATACATGCACAAAAAAATCGTCTCACCCTGGCACGCATCTGTAATACAAATAAAAAATAAACAACATTTTTAAGGTAAAACGGTCATATTTTGAAATTAATCATCTCAGATATAAATCGAACTTCAGCATATGTAAGTATTTTGACGATGTGTTATCACATATACCTTTTCCTCCAGTGGAAAATCCAGCACAAAGATTAGAGCTGTCAACATGTGCGGTTTTAAACGTTTTGTATTTGTCTTGACATACAATGTCTGGAACTGTTTGTACTTGTACTTGTCTCAAAACTTGACTCGTTGCTCCGTCTACAAATTTTCAAGTAATAATTGGTCATGCGAACAAGTAAGGAGGTAGTTATATTTACCTATATTCATAGTCATTCAAATATACACGGAAAGTGCACGCTTTCTCATAATTTTTAATGCATTTCACTCACTGAATTCTATGGCTCCCCATCCTGCAACAAAGGGACTTAAGTTTTCATAACGAGAGTTCCTCAATTGTGGAGTAGAAGGCAAGCAGATCCATCGTACTGTTGGCATTAAAAAATTAACTAGAATTAATATGTATTTCAGAATACGGTGTAAACTTAAATACATGCAAACATTCAAGCAAACCACATGCATATGGTTGCACTCGATTGCACTCATGTATTGTGTACGTGTGTATTGGTAAAATATCTCACCCGAAGATGGAACTGGCTTAGCTAGTTTTAGTATGGAAATGTCATTTTGAAATGTACTGGGGTTGTAATTAGGATGCTTTATTCTTTCAATCACGTCGATATCGATTGGTGTCAGTCCATCAGCATTTGAGCTTAAATCGTGGTCTCCAAGCCTCACCGTAACTAAATCGTCCCTTATACAATGGGAAGCGCTTAAACCAACAAATTTTAATTTTGTATGCTCCCCATGAAATTTGAATATGTGAAAGGTTGCGGTGTGGTAGATGTGAGATATACATATCTGCTACATTAACTGTTTCGTCTCATATTACGTTTTTATAAATTTTTAGTAAATACCTCAGAACGTGTTGAGGGGAAATCAAAGCTCCGCCACACAGATAGTCAACATTACCAGTAGCGTCACGATATCCTAAGGAAATCAATGTTATTGTAGGAGTTCGTGCAACGTTACATGGTCCGTGGTCCCTTACAAAAAAAGCAGTGGGACTTTCACATTGGTGCTTTGGTTTTCTGCTTTCTTGGTAAGGGACCAGGTAACGCTGTATAAACTGTGACTACATATAACATGAATATTTAAATTTTGCAGAAGTAAATCCGAATATATTCATACCCAAAGCAGCCATCCAGGGCCAGGCCCCTAAAAAATAACAACAGGAGGTTAGTATGTGCTTCCATTCAAACTTATGCAAACTTTCTTGACATGGAAAATATAGTAACAAAAATAATTTGTTGAAATGTATGTTAATTCTTTAGGAGTTGAAAGCAATTTGGACATTCCCTTTAGAAATTTCATGAACATTGGAAGTTTGCATATTATCATTTGTTAAATTTCTGTACCTACCTTTGGTAGCCTCCCTCCCTCCTACGATTCTCGTATTAGACCCATTTGTAATACCGCAATCATTTGGTAGTCCGGCAGCTGAAAAGCCAAATTCAGGATTTACAATGACGGGAACTGTTCCCGATTCACTTCCGGTTGAAGTACTCGGAGTGGGTCTCGGGGGAATAAGAGTCACAGGTCCACCACCTTCGAAAGGATTCTTTGTAGTGGTCGTTGTTCCTTGGAATGGTAGATTTGGTGGTGGAGCAGTGAATGAAGGTTGAGCAGAAGATTGCTGTGGAGAATGTGGGTTAGTTATCAGCTGAATGGGAGAATTCGTTGTGGTAATAGGCCTAGGCGGAAACTGCGGTTGCGACGTAGGAGGTGGTGGTCTGAATCCATTGTTGTTGTCGAAACCTTGATTTCTCGGAGTAGGGCAACACACAAAAGGAAGAAATCCCTTAAAGCCGCAAATGGATCTGCGAAGAATCCTGTTTGCACTGCCCGACGGACGCGATCTAATTAGTGTTGTGAGCACGTTGCATTCGTTCAAAGCTGTGCAAAAGCCATCGGAATTTCTAAATGTGCGACAATCTGGCTTCCTAAACGACAATGACGGTTGTTGAGTGAATTGCTGTTGCTCGAACGAATTTGTTGTCTGAGGGAATTGCTGACCTTGACCTTGGAATTGAGAAGAAGGAGACTGTGTAAATTGCTGACCTTGACCTTGGAATTGGGGAGGAGATGACTGTGGAAATTGCTGAGGACGAGATGACTGTGGAAACTGTTGAGGATGTTGGGTAAATTGAGGACGGTTTTGCTGGAACTGTTGGAAGCCGTTGTTTTGGGGTCTTTGAGGAGGTTCGGGCTCATCGTCATCGAAAATAACTGAAAGTTTTCATAATTAATTCTTATTATCGGTGCTATCACTAACTAAAAACACATGTCCTAACAAAGTATCTCAAAAATTACCTTGTCCATGGAGAAGTACAGCAAATCCAAGTTGAAGGACCACTATTGGAAATATTTGAATCTGCATCCTTTAATAATTACTTAATTGGTAACACTAAAAGGGTAAACACTTAATACGACAGCATCCGGCTTTTACCTCAAATGACTACTAGTTTCTGTCCAAGGAGTGCTGTATATATATCGACAGTGTGTTATTTCTTTGCTCTGTTTCAGTGTTATATGGGTAATTCCCACATGACAAGAAACTATTACTGACTTTGAGAAGGTACGGCAAAGAATGATGCGGTTTTAGGCTACGCAGATTGACGAGGCTCCACCAGAGCAGGAGATTAGAATAATTTTACACGAAACCAGCTAAAAAAAACTACCTGTGCAATTTCACACTGCAGTTCACTCAGTTGGGCCATTTGGTACAATGCAGTGTATATGATCTCAGCGGATTTCACTGCCTACAAGTCACTACTCCTTTTAACACGCTCATTTTTTGTTCAAGCCAAATTACTACTTTGTTTTTGCACGCGATGTTCAAAGACAGATCAGTATGATGGAAATTAGGAGGATGACGTATCCACATTGGTTCCTGCATCTAAATCTACTGCTTCCAATGATGGGTTTTCAAATCAACAATGTTATATCCTATAAATATGACATGATTTTAGCGAAGCGAATTTTCCAAGTACCTACTATACGAACATGTACATACGTAGCGAATGCGATTCAACTCGATGCTTGCATTCTGACAAATGTTTACCCATCCTTTTGCTTAAATATATCCCCTGGTCACTCACAACATCTATTAATGTAGACACCTAACCACATATTGTGTGAATACATGAAATAAATGTATATATGCAATTTACTACACTTGTCTCAACCATTAAATGAATGCAGTACAAAACTCTACATGAAGTACGTTACACAAAGTACATTGTAGTAAAATCAACAACAAATACCGAACCACTGTTCAGGCAGCTCCTAGGCTTAGTAAGGACAAAGACCATGAAATACACCTTCATCGTCTTATTGTCAGTGTCAGTGATTAATGAAGGGTTTGGTGTACACTCATCTTGAATCATCTTTACCTTCTCACTTCTAAAAGTGAATAATTATTGTGGCTGAATGCACATTTCAATTTTTTAAATAACCTTGGCTTTACATCATTACAGCCACCGCGCCGATCCTTTGTGGAATCGTCGATTTTGCTCAGTGAACCAGAGGGAATGATGGAATGGGCTTCCCTTTGCTGTTCAAACGATGTACGATGTAGCCCCATTGTTAAATACGCAGGTATATAATCTGCTGCTTCATTTAAAGAGTCCTATGTTTTAGGTACATACAAGACATGAGTTGATCGCATTTCGGCCTACAGGAATGACGCAACGTTTCTATTTAATGCTTCCTTCATCTGAGAAATCCATAAACGCTTCCTAATATCTTCCTCTTAATAAGTCGTTAAATTGACGTGCAATAATTACACAGATAGGGTGTGAAGATGAGTCTCAATTTAAAAATAGCTTTGTCTGCATGACTTATCACTTATCTACTTATCAGGATCTAATGTTTGTTGTTTTGTACATTGTAAAAAGACGTAGACGTGGTGCGGTAATATGTACTGCCATACATTGTATTGTGGCTAATGGCTTATGTATCCGGAGAACGGACAAAATTATTTATTTATTTAATTGTATTGCATACAACTTTTTTTCTGGAGCTTTTGTACTTATTGGTGCAACATAATACATACATACATAGTAAAAATGCAATTCAGGTTTGTTATGTTTCTAACTGCGCTTGTTACCGCTGTCGTAAATAAATCCAATGTATTTAATTACCCAACATATTGAATTTACTTTTCGAGTAAAAGAAATTATTTTTAATTGTCAGTCAAATGATAACAAACAATATTCTTATTTGAATCAGTTATCACTACAACTTATTGTTAGATGCAACAAATAGTTTAAATATAATCATTTTTAAAATTGCTAGTAAAAATGTGTGCGCATTATATGTAAGTTGATATCCGGATGTCACATACTATAACTAATATTATTTACAGGATTGCTGTTACATATGCTTAAGGTAAGGTCAAGGTACAGATAATTAGATGAGGAGTTTTGTGCAAACAATTACACTATGGCAATATCAGCACAACCTCTAAATGTCTCTTGTGGACCACAACCAATTGCTCCAGTTCCGTTCGGACACAATCCCCAGGAATTGCCAGTTTGATAATGCCACTGCAATATACATTGTGAGCAAATGACATCCTCTGGAAGCGTTACTCTCATACGATAAAATCCTAGTCCATCAACGATTGTATATCGTGTTCCAGATCCGTCGGCCAAGGAAAGGATGTGCTGGAAACAGGATTCTTCTTCTGGTTCAAACAGATTGTTGTGAGGGCACAGCCGAAATTCGAAGTAGCCTGAATGCGATGCCGTAAGTTCGACTAAAACATCAAAAACCTAGCAAAAAAAGTATTTTAGTAAGCTAGGCATAGAAAAATCTAGAAATCATTCGTATTTTGTGTAGAACACAAATATTTACCTGTCCTTTATTGTATCTTCGTGCGATAACACCATTTCCATACAAGCCACCATTTTCGTTTTCCCTTGGTTTAGGCAGTTCCCAAGAGTCTAATAAATAATAAATTTAATACGCATTAGCGTGTAGTATTGCTTAGTTTCTAAAATAAAGTCTTGTAAAAAGTAGGCAAGAATTCTTACCACCGCACTCTCCGCATTTTCCCCCATTCAACTCATGTTGAACCTGAAAGAGATTCAAACGTTGCGTCAGTTCACAAATATCTGCTATTAGGGCATCGAAGAATATACTAATTATATTACATTTTTCATGAACAATCCATATATGTTACCTGAGCTCCGCCACAAAATAGTTCGTTGTCGTTGTAATTAACTGGAGGATTAAATTGCCTGTACTCTTCGAAGCGCCACAGAGATGACCTATTTGGTGGCTCTAAAAGTCTTCCATGGCCATTTACACTGACAAAAATGGATACAGCAATAAGGACTGATGCGAAAACTGGATTCATATTCGAAAAAGTATTTTTAGTTGCTGATTACAATTTACAATGTCTAATCTTAACAAAGGATGGAATTAATTAGGTAAAGCGCAGATTGTGGAGTGAATTTTTTCGTTTTAGTAATTGTAAAAAAAATCATGAATGTTTCCAATTTATATAAGGTGCCGTTTGGTTGTAGTGGCTACACTTATAAGATAAAAGCCAACGTTTTTTTGAAGATTTTTAAGTGGATTTTATTACCTGTGCCTGTATGACTACTCCTATTTATGGTCTCGTGTGGGAATACCATCTCCAGTTAATTATGTATAATTAATACATATTGTAAATGTAATCTTTGTTATCTTCCACGAGCTCGTTTATGCTACTATCAGCATTCCGAGAATATAATAGAAATTGTACATGTGTTAAAGCGTGTAATTCCGGTACTAAGGGTGAATTTCAAGATAACATTTTTGATTTAACATGACTGACATTCATGAATATGTCACTCACGAATCTCAGAACAATTATTACATCATTTTTATTCTTTGTTAAGCAAACACGGCAAAGTTCCATGGCTTCCTAATCCCTACCGATTTCAGAGTCTAAAGAGTAATGTCGATTTATAATTATCAGAATCAGTTTTACTACTCAAAGTTCATCAAGTAAAATAAATGTATACCTACATTTCATTTGCTTTGGATAGACTCGGCAAATAAACAAAAAAAATTATGCAATTCTGCAACTACTTTTTTAAAACGCAGTAATTTCCTCTTTGATACGATACTTTATCAATTTGTTTTCAGTAATTCATACAGTTATGAATGGGAATGCTTTTTTAAATGAACCTGAACTCAACAACAAACAACAATTTTTTTTAAATACGTAGACACTCTAGGTTGGTGCGATTGCTTGCATGTGTAGAAAAAGAATATTCAGAATATGAGTATACACAAGGTTATAATGTTGATAATAATGATATTATTTTTACAATTTCTGTATCGTAGCAAAAATTCAAAGGCTCGAAAAGGAAAACATTTTTTGCCGTCATGAAATTTAACTTATATTTTAACGATAATAACTAATTGATTAAATATAATTTCTTCATTCTTACCATTTTTGCTATTACATAATGCTTCACCAAGACTTTTAGTCACACAATAATTTTGTTTAGCATACAATCTCTTTGATTGAGTCTGATTGCTGGAACCTTGCTGGAACAAAACATGTACGTGACAATGCATTGAACGCTACCTTCCCCAAAACCTGAAATAGCACGAGTTCTAATGATTAATTTAAATGGTCATGAATTTGTAGCTTGTAACCTTTAATGCACCTATCTTATTGCATTGACATATATACTTCCCTGCCTTATTTAACAGTATACATTCATGACTTGAAAGCGTTGCTCCATTTTTGGCACATCAGTCAACAAAATCATAACTCGTTCGGAAACATGACCTATTTGAATGCTGACCTTTTCCTCTCAAAATTGAGTAGACTTCAAATGTTGTCTTACCTGCACATTATTTCTGCATTCGGTCTTTGTGAAATGGGAAACCGCTGAATGCAAGCTTTATATAAATAAAGAGTTGAGATTTTCTCCACATTAAGATTGCAATAATATTTCATCCGAGATGTCTCAACTGAACAGAAAACCTTTTTTATCTTGGTGTTACACACTAACAGTGTCATCATTACTTGCTGTACTTGCAGAGATATTTTTATTAGCCATATTTGGTACACTCCCTTCCAGTCATGGTCATGGAAGACTGATGGAGCCTCCGAACCGTTCTTCACTTTGGCGATTTCCCGAATTCGAATCCCAAAATCCACCAAAAAATTATAATGACAATGAATTGTTTTGTGGGGGCAAGCAGGTGTTTATGTATATTAATTACAATTACAAATTCACTTTGTTGCATATAAATCTGTAACCCCAATTTTTTTTACAGATTCAATACGAGCAAAACGGCGGAATGTGTGGAGAATGTGGAGACCCTTGGCACAATCCAAGGCCAAGGGATAATGAAGGCGGTGGTACTTATGCGAAAGGTATCATAGCAAGGAAATATTCCCACGCTCAGGTAAAAACATTTTCATGATCTTAGCTTAATATTAATGAAGCATGCTAATTGGAACAAATAAATTAAATATAGTATTCACTGTCACTGCGTATTAGGTCATCAATGTTTCTGTAGAATTAACAGCCGCTCATTTAGGCTACTTTGAATTTCGACTCTGTCCTCAAAACGATATAAGCAAGCCGGAGGAGCAGTATTGCTTTGATAATTTTCTCATGGAGATGGCTGACGGGTCGGGAACGCGATTTCCCGTCTCATATACAAAAGGATTTTACAGTACCAAAATTAAGCTTCCTTATGGTGTAAAATGTGCTCAGTGTGTACTACAGTGGCACTATAGAACAGGTGTGCCTTAAAACAGACACTTAAAGTTTATAATTTCATTTGAATTTACACTGAACTATCCTATATTTCTGCAAAGGAAATACATGGGGGGAATGTGGCAACGGAACGAATGCTATGGGCTGTGGACCGCAAGAAATATTCAGGGGATGTTCAGATGTTTCCATAAGCTAATCCGTTTACGTTACCTTACTGTCTGGATTCCTCCCAATTCATAAGAGTACCCTATTAGTCATATGTACTTATGTCAAGCTTGAAT
Organism: Plutomurus gul; assembly: GCA_019776185.1. NCBI lineage: Eukaryota > Metazoa > Arthropoda > Collembola > Entomobryomorpha > Tomoceridae > Plutomurus > Plutomurus gul. The sequence goes on from JABASC010000501.1 coordinate 34,712, forward strand.
GAAGTGTTTGTATATGAAGAGCAACGATCCGGATAAATCCAACGAATCAATGTACCGTTATCAGAAACTCATTATTATCTCACGTATTCAAGAGAAACAATTTTTACATGGCATCATGTTCACATTTGATTAATAAACAGCATGCTTACAACAACAATAACAATTTTTATTCTCTAACAATAAATTACAGTAATTAGTGACATTTCCCTTCTAGGCATTCAATTAGACTTTAGGAATTTGCTCAGCAAATATTTTTGCGTAACTTTAACATGGTTGCTATTGGGTTGTCATGCAACTTTAGGCAAAAATTTTTGCTAAGCAAATGGAAAAAGTCTAATTGAATAGCCTACCCAGGTGTTTCCCCCAGTTTTCTTTATCATTTTATCAGTTCTCTGCCGGTATGTCAAAACGGACACAACTTCATATGCAGGCTTGCCACACTTCGTGCAACACCAGAAACGATATTATTCTGTCTACTGTATGCATTCTCAAGTCCAACTCTCCAGTTGAGACTCTCCACTTTCTTCCTTTATTTACACAAGACTTTCACAATGCGCCGCACCACTACAATCACAACATCATCTTTATGTGTGGTAGAAGAAAATATTGCTTATAGTAAATTGTTGTTGTGTCCAGTAGTGGTGGTGTAATCCGCATCTTTAATCTACAGAGTATTTTCATTGCAGTCATTATTAACAAATGTTTTGTGCAATCAATATAGACAAGAAGACATGACAAAAGCCATTGAACATTTATTTATTCTTGCCGCATTCCTTTGATTGGCAATTGATGACGCAGACAATGGTGACGAAAATATAAGTAGGTACCATAAATACAATTAGAAAAGCGGTATTCTCATAAATATCTAGATTGTAGTGGATTCTTTTGGTGTCTACATGTGAAGAGACTCTTGCCAGAAACTGCGTCATGCTCTCCTTTCCCGACAGAAGTTACCATGACCATTTGTCTTCCAAATTGATTTTCCGTTTTGGCATGTTAGACTGTAGGAGGAACGGAATAGCGCATTGAGTAGTAGAACATTTTCAGTTTGCGGTTTGTGTTCGTGGTCGGTTTCCTCAGAGCTACGGGCTATACCTTTCTTTTAGTAGTGTTCAAATTCATTCAAGAGATTCACTTGCACATTCAGCCAAAAGAGTAGACATTTAAAATATATAAATACTCGGCACGACTCAGCAGTTATAATTTTTCCATTTAAATACATGGATGCTTTGTTTGTATTTATCGTACAGCATAGAATAATTCTCTTAGTATATCTAATATGCTCTAATGTATGTATTTATGTAATGTACACTTCGCTTGACGGAAGGCGTAGGAGGAAACATCGGAATCGAGATTCGTTTTCACTCCTCCAACATCAAAAATGCTGCTGGAAAGTCCCAGTTATTCCTCTTGACATTTAGAAGAGAAGGCTTTCCGTTTCACACCAAAGTGTATTTGCTTAAGTAAGTTGCATGCTGTACTTGCTCCTTTGTGAAAGTGCTGTGCTAGATATACTCAACACTTCCACTCATTGTCAGTATGAATGCAACTCAATAAAATAGTTCCTGCTGAATGTATTCTATTTACATGAATAAAACAGCGTTTACACATCTAGTAGTTTGTTATAGGAAAATAAATAAGTAAATATAAACCTTTGCAAGTTTTTGTTGAAAAACTAGGGTGCAATATTTGATAACAAATTAAATAGTATGCACTGGATTCACTTTGTGCTACAAGTCTTACCAAGACCAGTTTGTTTGCATTCATTATGCTTGGGCATCTGTGCTACAACATTCTCTAATGTAAAATCGTTGTTGATTTTTCAGTTCTGCTCCCCGCCCACGAATGTGTAGACTGCTCTCGTCTTCACAAATTAAATTCAACGTACACGTGGGGTGTACGTCTCATTTGAAAACATTTTGCAATTTAAATGCCGAGAGCTCACGATTTCGCCCACTTCTCTCCCATTTTCACAGAAGAATTCACACAAATATTAATGCCTGCCATCCCTTAGCTAAAACTGGACGATAACACAAGCTTCTACGTAGTTCTTACGTATTTAAGTTAACATCGAACAAGAGAAATACCAGCCAACGAGCCTAAATAAAACACAAACTTAGCATTGTAATACGAAATTAAGTTGAGTTTAGTGTACTCTTGCCAACTTTGGTCATCCAACCATAGTCGCGCACCGTACCGTAAGTGTGTGTGGGAGGAAAGTTAATGTTAGCCTTACAGCATATCAGACATCTGCCAAAATAGATTAGCAGCCAACTTTGCACTTTCTCCATAACAGTCCGAAATGTTGCACTAATATTGTTAGTCACCAGCCTCCAGATTGTGTCTGTGAAAGAGCGTGAAAGTCAAATTGTGGGACAGTAGAAGATGGGGGAACATTAATGTGTGAGGGTGACGTAGAATCAAACCTGCAGTCACACAGTTACGAGTATGCCACAAGACAGGAGGAAGCCCTAGACACATATGTAGGCACACATTCAACTTTATGGTAACATCTGCAATGAACAGCTCAGATATCTAGAATCTCTCTATAGTAATTTTACGAGGACTGCCTTCGTCTGGATAATATTCCATTACTAAAAGAGTTTGGTCTCACAGCCGCAGACTTTGTATATTTCCATCCTCCTGAATGTATCGTATAAGTTTAACTACTTTCACCACGGGCTAATAAAATTATAATAATTAATCAACTTTATTTACGATCAAACTTTGAACTGAATCGAACACTTCGCAGTAACTTGTTGTTCTTCTTAATCCATACAATATACAATGAACTGCTTAGAACGGTAGAGCCAGACGAATTCGAAGTCGGAAATTAGAAGTATCCCTCACTTACAAGCTGTCTTCCATCCAAGGAATATTCAATCAAACTTCCCTTATTTATTTTCACCTCCACGGCCTAAATTGATGTACGAAGTACGATCAGTCTAAAAAGGATATACTTATTATCGAAACTGAATGCGGTATCTAACCATATGACGTAATATGTATATTACGTGTACATTGGAAAATAGCAACAGTCGTTGCATAGGGAAAGATTAAAAATATGTATATTTTTAAAATTAATGGAAAGGAATCAATAAAATGTATATAATTGTAAGTACTTTCTATCGATTTAATTCTATATACCATTGTAGTAATATTTGCGAGCACAGGTTAGATGGAAGTAGGCACAACGAGAAAATGCTTTGTTACTACTACTACCTGTGTGACTTAATATGAAAAGTTCTATATTGCAAGTAAACTTTAAATGGAAAGAATAATAATTTAAAAGAAATTTGGTAGATGCCTTTAGAAATGTGCTTCAATTAATTAAATTTTGTTATAAGGATTGCATTGATTTATGTATGCTGCATTTTCTATTTACAATGAATTCATGCGATGTTATTTGTTCAAATAAATACTTTTCTACTAAAAAGCTCAGAATAATGAGTTCTTGTCTTTATAAAGACTGTATTGAATGGTTTTCTTGTAAAATATAGAGAACACGAGGGAATCTTTATCCCTGACTTCTTCCTGTACAAGTAGTCAAGTATCGCACTAAAAGTACCTTTTTGTGCCGTTCAAGTTAATGTGTAATCTGTAGGATTATTTGAGCTACACAAAACGGAATTCCCAGTGCAGAGCTTATTTAATCCACAGATATAATAAAAATCAACATCAAATGGAATCCCATTCGGAGAAAGTCACAGTTGAATGTGATATACAAATAGGAGTTACATACATGCCACGATCTTTCCCTGCATCTGCTATACGGGGACGTGGAGGAAATTAAATTTCGATTTTTCGCAAGAGTACACTTTGCGCACGGTGCTGTGCTGCCTCCCATTTGCTCTGATGCGATGCTTTCCCTATGTGTACAGATATT
>JABASC010000502.1:0-38587 GCA_019776185.1 Plutomurus gul
CAACTGACTAGTCCAGGAAAGAGAACATGGAGAGGGTACTGTACTTACCTCGAATCTCCCCTACCATTATCTATCTGACTTTGTGTGTTTGTATACTTGTAGTAGTCCATTTCGGTAAATCCTGGCCTACGAGTAGGTGCTATTCTAGGAACAGCATGAGAGAAAGTAAACGACTTATTCCCGTGCATGTAGCACTAGTAGGTACCCCAATATGTCCTACTATTAGCACCTCTTGCTGGCAATCGAAAGTACTGACAGCAGGACATGGGAAAACTTATGTAAGGTAACAACGGGGAAACCCAAACTCTCTAATACTAGAATATAAGAAGGTAATAATACTACAATGTGTGAGAGAGACAGTGAGAGAGCACAAAACGTATTTACTTACAAAACTTACAGCGAAAGACACTATTGTCGACAACTTTCACAAAGATTATCTAGCTGGTCTCGGTATTCTACTGTTAGTCGTATCACAGGAGTTGTGCACAGAGGATTCCCCTTTCGTAGTGATAACCGACATTTTCAACTTGTCAAGCCCTCCAGTCGTCTTAAATACTTAATAGTTACTAAGATGAGATAATAGAAATTATTTTATCGGCTCAGCTCCATACTCGATTACTACCACACAGCATACAGTCTCTGGGCCTCTAGAGTCTAGTCACTATTATACAAATAATTTGTAATCAGGGATGAAGGCGCATTGTATGCCCAGACACAGAAGACCTGCTCCAATCGCAATCGCTATCACAGAACATTTATAGAAGGAGAAGATTAGTGCCCGTTTAATCTCTTTATGATAGGATGTTTCCATTTTCCTTCCGCACTGTCTTAAGAAGACTTACGCAGTTGTAACAAAGTGTTCTACTCGTATTAGTAGTAAGACTTTGCAGTCTTAAATATCATGAACATGCTCTCTCTCTCTGTGTCTCATCCTGGACCGTCTCCCTTTGTCATCCCCGGCGGATTTCCAACGATCAACAAGAAATTAAAGATTTATTTCCAGCAAAAACAACAAACATTCTAATGTTGCTCTATCTGCTTGTAACTACTCATTCCTTATAATGCATGTTACTGTTTCACAGAGCCATGCACTGCAGAGAGCTTGTAAGTTCTTTATACTTTTTTGTACTTAACATGATCTTCTGCTGTTTCTCGCAAGCCAGTTACAGAAAGAATTACAACGTCATGCGGCATTAGCCAGACAAAATACACGTGACGCGCGCACATAAGGCATACGGTATCTTCTCAATTTGTGCTGAAAACAATTGTGGACACTCAAAAATGAATTTCTCCACGCTACTGGAAGACATTATTACTCTACTCCAAATATAATTTCTACTACAGTATGCATTCCCTGACATATGCATGAAGGATACTAAAGTAACTAGAGTAGACTATTCCAGAAGATGGAAATTCCTACTGTTTTCCGCTCATCATACGCACATTGGGCTACAAAAGTTAAACTTGTCTCAACTGAGCGGCGCTCGGCTTGGAGTTCTAGCATTGTCGTAGAGAAGGGGAGAAGTCAGTCAGGAACGAGTGAAAGAACTGTGCGACTGGCACCGGACATACAGAGAGTGAAAGCGAAAGTCGCACTCTGTGCCATGTATTATGCTCGCACACGTATACGAGAGGTCTGTACGTTATAGTACGGTGAATTCGAGAGAAGAGAAGAAGCGCATGAAGTTTCTCCTCGGATTGCAATAAAGCGTTAGTTTCTCTGCCCGCAGTCAACGCTGGAACTCCATATAGATCTGTATGGTGTGGGGGAGAACATAGCTGGCCTGGCCGTTTCCGCGGAAAGGAACTGACTGTGCACGTTCCGAAGACAACTACAACTGCTAGTCGTATTACACTGTTCGTATGGTTAGCTTTCACTGTTGAAGACGAATCGCGCGACGAGAGAGAGTGAGAGATACTTTACTTTAGCCGTCTTGTAGTCTGGTGGAGCTGCTCAGACTGCCACCGGCATTCTTACACTTTACATCACTTCCACGAAGAGAAGAAGAAACTGACTGGAAGCTACTAGATCGTATTCATTTCATCAAAACACATCAGAGCGCATTCGAGCTCATTGGCAGTGTTACTAGCCACAAGAGTTCCCGACTTGGTCCACGTGTTCCCACAACAGAATTTTCTACTGCACTTTCTCATTCTCTCTGATCCGATCTCGATATCGCAGAGAAGAAATAAAATATCAACAGAACCGGAACCACCAACCATATATAAAAAATATATATAGAAGAAGGAAAGCAAGTATGTACTTTATACCATCCAAGCGGTTGTTGGAATAGAACTTTCTATTATTTTACTTTTTTTGCTGCTGCTGGTGCAGACACTTTGAGCCGATTCTGCAAACAGTTTTTTTCCCATTTCCATCGTACTAACAATAAGTACCAGTAGTACGTACTACGGTGTCTATTGGAATTTGGTATGTTGTTAGTGTAACTGTTGGATGGTAACACTGAGAAAATAGTGAACGAGTTGACTTTCGCCTTGGTACGTAAATAAATACAACCCAGTTCCAGTAATATCGCCTAGTCTACTATTTAATATAATAGTACTTGTGTAGTTTACACGTTCAGGTCACCGCAGCAATAGCAGCCCAGTGTGCGTATGCACGAGGAAATATTTGCCGTCATTGTCAAGTGAAGTCAAGACTGTCTAGTCAAGTAAATTCAAGTCAATTGAATTGACGTAAACTGAATTGGATCCTGTTACCCGGTGTGGTGTCGTTCACTGGTAACTATATAATAGAACTGGTAGAATGCAACTCTCAATGTCACTAAGTTTACCTAACAATAAGTGAAGTTTCCCGTACCCTGGTTTGTCTGAACGAATCAAAACCAGTCTTCAACTATTTCCTATACATATACAGACTGCAATAGAGAAACTGTCACTCAGCCAGAGTCTCTGGCCGCTACAAATACCATTATACAATACAATATAATAGAAGTTGGTCGACTCAATCCTCGGTGCTCTTGAAGTTAGTTGGCTACTTTTTCCCCACAAAGTTACGTTACATAACTGAGTGAGAGAGGAGAAAGAGAGACATGGGAATAGAGAACCAGCAGTATGTAGAAATGTGAACAACATCCGACTTGTTGCTACCACCCGGGACTGCCATTGATTCTCGCATCACATCAACTTACTTACCATTCCCTTTCCTCTACAGGAAGAGAAGCATGAAGTTGAACCTACTCCTACTCTGCGTGCTTTCCATTACGATGACTGTCTTCGACTTCCCTGTCGCATTCACTTTAACAGGTAATCAGACACACTGCTTTAATATTAACCTATTTTTTATTTTGATCAAAAATTAGGCGGCGTAAATTAAACAATATTATTATTTTTAAATAGGCAGGGTATAATACATGAACATGGTATGGTATAAAATAAATACATACAAATGAAATGGCCGTATACTAAATAAAAAGTACAAATAAAGAAAGTGTCGGGGAAACGTTGGTATCGCATCGATACATCTAATGTGTGAGATTCATACAATAACAATGTTTGTCCTTTATGCATTGTATAAGTTAAGTCAAGGAACGTACAACATAAGATTGCACAAGTCCTATGTAAAGAAAGAGTCAAAGTCAAAAGTCAACTTTCTACAGAAAAAAACGGTGTATGGTGTTAGGTACACAAAAGCTTTTGAAAAAACTGAAAAAGTTTCTACTAAAAGAAAAGTTACATTTTGTTAAATTCTATAAGGAGAAAACTTTTAGCCAGGTAGTAATAGAAAAGTGCTTACGGTCCTATGTATGTACGTATACAGAAAAAAAGTTTCATCTAAATGCACAGTGAATTCATTCACTTATTGTTGGCTTTAGTAGCAAGTTCTATGTTTACGAGCTTATAGTACATACAACTGTATAAGGATAGCACACTCGGACTTGTTTGTAGGGAAGCGCACAAACAACTGTCCGTAACTCTTAATTTATTTTTAGAATGCACCGAAGAAGAAAAGTTTCACACTTTAAAATCCGCTAATTTTAGATAAATTCTTAAACTCGTGCAATTCTCTAATGCAATTACGATTACAAGTTTTCGCTGCGTACAGGGGCACACGTGCTCACATTTAAAACTTTTCTTGCACTCCCTGCTTTCCAGTATAAAAAAAAGAAAAAAAATGCACATTCTTCAACTTTACTTGTTACTACTAGTTCTAAGTACCGCTAGCTACCTACTACTATTAGAGTACAAAGAGTGTGCGTACTACTAAATACGTAGGCAGCCAGCTGTGTGTAGTACTTCACAAAAGAAGTTCTACTACTTACAAACCGGGCCAGACAACACAAGAAAGAAAGAAAGGAAGAAGAGCATCTAACAATAACTACTGAGACGAAAACAGAAAGCAGAGAGTACGAGAGTAAGGCTTCTCTGTGTCGAAGTAAGTACAGTAAAGTGTGTATAAGTATTCCAAAAGCCAATTCATTCCATTAAGGAATGTTGGCCAAGGGAAGGAATCCCCATTCTCCTACCATTACTCAAAAGGATGCAGATACTTCAATGGACCCTTACTTCTAATGCCTACAACTACTTACTTCTGCACACAAGACTATCAGTAACTTCAAAGAATTTCTTGTTGTTTCTTTCACGATACTGCAGAATCTTCACTTTCTCCGCTAGTAAGTAGATTGTAGTGTACACCAGCACCGCTCTGTCTATTCAGTCCCCTGACTTCTAGCAGTAGTAAGTAAATGGGAGAATGGAGACTTCTTGAATATGTGCTACAATAGGGATGCGAATCTCACTCACTCTCAGCGCAACTTTGTAAAGTAATACAGTTTTAGCTTGGCCCGAGTGAATAAGTAGAGTAGAAAGTGCCATGCTATCTTTATTAGAATTAAAAACTTAGAATTGGCGAGAACATTAGTTATCTAAATTGCAAATACTTAAAGCAGTTGCAATTACTTCTAAAAGCGAATGTGCTCTGGTGGTACACTTTCCATGTGCTACCTTATACCAACTAGTAGTAGGCGCACAGAGAGCCAAAGTGGAGAAACTTATGCTATTACGATATGTAATGCAACTTCAGTCCAGTCAAGTCAAATATTTTCACTAAGAGTCATGTAACTAACCACAACAGATCGGAAACCCTATCAAAACTTGCTTTGCAAAAGTTAGCCCCCAAGTTTGCCGAACTAAACTAAAATAAGTAAGAGTGCAGAGATGGAGGAGCAGGACGCATGGTAAAACTATAGTGGTGGTATTCAAGAAATATCCTTGCTCCATGCAACACATCGCAAAGCTACAGTTTGTGTACTCCTTGTGGTAATGTTAGATATGTATGTATTCAATGCAACTGTGGAGAGAAAGTGAAGTTCGTTGAGAGCGTTTTGAGTGAACTAGCCCATCATAGATGGCTTGTACACAAGACAAGGCATAGACAGCTAGACCACATCATTCTGCTAATAGTACTGCATACTATGTGTAATACCACTCTCTAATACATATAGGAGTCAGCACTCACTCACTCACTCAGAGTCACAACTCCGTCAGCAAAAGATCTTGCATTGCAATGCTTTCTCCAAGCATTGAATAGTTAAATGTAAGTTCGTTTGCGAGACGAAGAGCAGAGTAAGAAGACGACTCGCCATCTCCTCCGTTTCCAGTTTACTTTGCATGAGTAGACCAGCTGAAGGATGTGATGCCATGCCACTGCCACTAGTACATAGCAGTGGTACTAGTGGAATTCTTATGTTTCATCCAATTTCTTCCTGCATCGAGGGAATTTGACCGAAAGACCATAGCATCGCACAACTGAAGAAGAAGAAGAAGAAACTGCACAACTTCTTTCTCCACTCTCCACTACGACTTGCTATCTGCACACACAATGTTTTCCAGTAGTGGTAGTTTGGGGACGGCATTCAATTCCGTTTTGTTAGACCAGCAGAGAGCAGTCAGAGCTTGACTGTGGAATACTGTACATAGACGTGCAGATCAAACCACACTAGTACAGATAGAATTATGTAAATTGCGGCCCTTTTCCCTTATTCATAAAACGCCTTCATAAGCTGAAGCTGAAGCCAACTCTTACTTGGTCGAGTTGTTGGCTCTCTCTGTATTATATGTATGTATATGTATATATGTATAGGCTTGACTTTATTCCTACAGAGAGTTACTCCATCAAGTAAACTATGCGTTAAATTTGCTCATCGCCATCGGCCCCTTACTCTTCATTTTGATGCATTCATATCGTTCGACTCTCTCTCTCTCGTCTGTGCCACTCTGTCTAATAGTCTGATCGAGTCAACGAGTCAAAGTTGAATTCTTTCCCGTCAGTAGTAATAATACAGGCAGGCTTTTGTTGTAGTCCCTCTGGTTGAGCTGATGTGGTTTGGCATGTGTGTAGTGTATGTCCTGTATGTCCTGGCTGTCTTGTCTTGTCCTGCAACAGAACAGCTATGCGTCACGAAGATAAATTTAAGTTGCTTGGTTACTTTACATCAGATGGAGCATGAACATCCTGTCTGATGCTGGTCTGGTCTCGTCTGGCATGGCGCTTTTTAGTAGAGCACACTTGCTTATCCTACTCAAGAAATAAGGCAAGTCAACTCCCAGAATGTATTACCACCACCACTACTACACATATTGGTAGATCTATAGTTGTAGAATAGACAGATGACTTGGTGGTGGTCCTCGTATGGGTAGGAGAATGAGTACACGTGGAAAATACTGTTGGTGGTGGTGGTGTAGTCACTTGCTGGAATGTTGGCAGAAGGAAATGTTGTAAAGCATTAAAGGTACGCACAGGACAACACTCACTTGTAGCGCACGTAAGCCAGTACTTACATAAAGTAGTTTAGAGACGAGTAGTGAAGGGCATTTGCTCTTCTCTCCACTTCCCTCCATGTCTTTCACTCTCTCTCTCTCTCTCTCTCTATTACTTTGGGGCTCTCTTACTAACTTTCTCGTCTCGTAAGTCATTTTGGAGGAGAGAAAGTGTTCTTGGAGTGCACACTACGACTCGACTCTCTCTCTCTTTCACTATCCATCTCCCACCATTAGAACACTATACTAAATAGTAGACAGCATCAAGAGAGAAACCAAAAAGAGCTAACTAAGTTTCCACGAAACAGGAACATTGAGCGATGCTCATTTCTAAATTGAAATAGAAACTCATTAAGGAGAGAGATATGAAGTTGTTGGGTGTGGGTTGCTCGACTCGAGTACGTAAAGTAAGTGAGTGAGGACTGGCACTTTGTCATTTCTGATGGCTTGGCTTTTAAAATGCACAGCCGACATAGTTATACATGTTTGGTGGGATAAAATGAAGAGCTATTTCTTCTCTGCGGGGTCTATGATCTCCTCCTCTTGTATGTATGTTTTATAATATAATGTAAGTACTCGTTCAGTTAGCTTTCAAAATGACGCTAAACCAAACAGTGGAGCAGAGCAAAGATATCGCCGTATGTACTCACACACACACACACTGCCGTCATACTTACGTATTTACTATATATAATATAGGGATTCCACTAGTAGGAGGAAGAGGAAACCAGGGAAAGGAAAAGATTCGCTGAAATGGCTCATGTGGGAATTCTTTCGATGCATGGAGGCATTAGTAAATTCTGGATGAGTAAACTCTGTTGGGACGACAAAGGTTGTACTACCTACTACCACTACTATGTTGCCTCTCTCTCTCTCTCTCTCTCTATCTTCTCGCTTTCTCTTTTACTTTCTCTCTATGTTGTGGATCCACTGTACTGTGTGTGTGCAGATAGCAGTAGGCAGTGTGTGAAGCATACCGTCTACTATCTGTTCTGCGTTTTCCTTCCTGGGAGAACAGAGATCCGACCGAACTAATGGTAATAATACACTCCAGAATGTGTATACACATCTATTTTGGCTGGAGAGGAGATTCTCACAGATAGCACAGAGAAGAGGAGTAAATAGAGTGCTAGTACGTTAGCTGCAACGATTTCTCTTCTCGCTGTATGTGTATCTGTGTTCGTTGTATTTCTATTTGTTCTCGTCGGGACTACCATTGCTCGCTAGTAGACTACGACTACTCCCAGCGTATAATGTAAGTAAAGTAAACCTCAGCTCAATTCACTTCAGTTCCGTCTCATCTTCAGCAGAAATCTTTTTCTCCGCTTTACTTACTACCACTATTTGTGTATGGCCGTGTACCTACTCTGTACTAGTATATTGCATACCAGACCAGAGTATGCTGTGTACCTCGAGCACAATGGTGCTTTCGCATGACTTTCACTCACAACTCAGGGTAGACGAGCGAGCGCTTCTCTGCTGTGAAAGATATCTTATGTTATGTTATGTACTGTTGACTGCAGTTCCACAAGCTGCGCTTTGGACAGAAGGTAATGGAACTACTAAAGTCTATCAGTCAAGTCAACTAAAGTCACAGTAGAAAGAACAGAGAGAGAGAGAGTGGGAGAGAGAGAGCGAAATCCTTCTGTTTCCTCATAGAACGTACTACTCGACTCTTTGTGATTCCATAATAGTAATAGTAACGACCGTGCTCACAACACTAGTAAAAATACAAGCCCATAGTCTCGTGGCTGTGTGTTGCATGTGAAGTTTAAGGAGAGTGAGAGGAGGAAAGCTGTATTTTATACATTGCAGGAAGTGTAGGTCGGCCGTTTGTATGTATGAAGTAGTAGCCGTGTAGCTCTATGTGTTGTATGTATGTATATGCATTTTGCAAGGATTTGTACTCTGTGCTTTCCCTTAACTGCCTCCAAAGTCAACCTAACTCGGAGATGAGTTGCGGAAGGGGCCCAAAACCGAAATAAGAATGCGGACAATGCATTACTACTACAAGTACAAGTACTGCTATTATATTGCTCCGTGTTCGTAAAGCCCAGGTATGATCAATACGGGCTACTATTACATAAGATGTGTGTACTCGAGCTTCTGCTAGGAACTGCCAGAGAATTTGTGTCTGTCAGGGTAACTGCACTGTGGTATTTCCCCACAGATACAGACGAAGGCCAAGTGGGTAATCTCTGCAATCGGTTCTTTCGTTGCCTCATTTCTTCGTAATTCATATTTTCATTCATAGGAAATGAGACGCAGACTGGTAATTACACGTTCTCCGGAGAGAAATCTTATTGACCTTTTGTAATTATGCATGAGTCGGTTCCGTGTGGCATTGGCTCGTAGCCTCGTTTTATTTCCACCGTGCACATACACCATTATATAACGTATGAATGGTGCATACGACACGTGTGTTTATTATATAATGCTCTTTTTCCTTACTGCACACGTCCTGCTTTTATATTACACTTTGAGTGTCACACCTACCATCATATTTGGTAGAGCGTCTAAAGTTCAATCTTATAGACAAGAATCATATAGAATCAGACATAACACTCAATCATTAATACAATAAGTATTATGCTTGCTTACTTTATGTATCTTGCACAGAATACAGATGGTTTATTCAAAGAGATATTCATTCGGGGCGCATCCCTCGTTCGTGCGTGTCCCTGCATCTCGATAAACCTCTTCGATGAAGATTCCTATGATCTTGCTGTATTTTGCAATCCTTATTCATGATTTACTGTCCTGAATTATAGTAGTTTCCCTATTTTTCATTCTGTCTAATAATTACGACTTCATTATGTGTCATCTACGCGCCGCACAAATATTTTCATTAAATTCAAATAAAATTAACGCATATTGAGATATAGATTACCTACGTGGAAGTATTTCTCAAATGTAAAGATTTATATGTTTAGAGTCACAGTCAATATCTATGCATTGGTAACAGTTTCGATTTTCGATGTCCATTTAGACAGTGCACTAGTTTTATTGCAAATGTGCAGGGTAGGTATATTGCAATGGAAACAAATGAGACGAATAGGGGAAGTGTGCAATGGTTAAACTTCCGCTCACTAACCGGAAATGGGGAGCAAATGAATAACACACAACCTTCTCGACTGAATAATATTCTCCCTATGAAGTTTTATTGCAACTAAATTACTGAAGTGGACTGTGAGTGTGTACACTGACGCTTTAGGGCTTCCTTAATTACTGCAGTTTATCAAGCAAGCGCTAATTCCAATGTTACCAACAGCATGAACATTAAAGCTGCGCCACTGCCATAATGTATCAAGTATATCACTTTTTTGCTAGGCTCTCTGAAAATTATTGTATTTCCTACTGAAAATTATAATTTAAAATGTTGGCAATTACACAAACAGCACAAATTAAATTATTTCCTCCATAAAATAGAAATAGCAAGCTCATTAGAAAATGTGATATTAATCTAAGACACATTCTTAATGATTTATTTATGTAGAACATATTACCTAATCATAAAAACCATAATTGCGTTTAAATCAAGGATCTTTTTGTTTTTTGAAAACGTCCTATTCTCATTTGAGACAATGGTGGTCACAATTTTTAATTGTAAGCCGTACAATTTCTTATAGCAGTCACATTTTTAGTTGTCTGGTGTCCGGGTAGCTTTTGTTCTTTGCTGAACGTGTCACTGGAGCGATACATTGAGAGAAGACAGAGGGACGCAACAGTCTTTTCAACTCAAACTATTAAGTATATTCCAGCAACTTAGTTTTTAGAGTGTTTTCTGCCATAAATGGTGCTCAAGCTCTGAAAGCAACAGCACAGAGAGAGAGGGAGAGACAAGGAGATGAGCCGAGTGACTACTTACTTACACTTTGATACTTACTTAAGCAACTTAGTTAGCAGAAACGAAAAGTAATGCTCAGTCGACACGACAGAGTCACAGCTTATTATGCAGATTTGCTCATTCACTCCGACAAACAAGCTTATGGAGAGGAATTAAAGTGAATTTCTATTCCCTTGGTCTGCCCACTCTCTGCTGCTGTGTACTAGCTTTACTTTGGGAAGAAGCGACAAGAATCTTTCATAAATATCCTTTCATTCATTTATTTCTCCCAAGTTTCTCTTCTGGAGCAGCAGCTAACTCTACTCCGTAGTCTACTTACACTGTCAGTGCTAACGACGTATAAGTATTATCAGCTCAAATGAATCAGTCGACACTCTTGTGGCCACTCTATATGTAACAGCTTAGAGAGCTTGACAAAAACTAAAGTGAAAATCACTTTAACTCATTTCGCAGAGATTCGCAAACAAGTTTACTCGCCAGGGATGAAAACAGCTCCACAGACTCCATTCATTCACAACACTGTTTTCAACAGAGAAAGTCGAATTCAGACAAGAAGACGAGCGAAAGAGATGCTACTAACTCTCTCTCTTACTTTCTCCAACTCGACACACTAGCACAATACTATGGCTACATAGCTGGCCCACCCAATAAAGCACAGAACAGAGGAGACTGTCCAAAACTTTCTTTTCTGAGCAATATGGACTCTTAGTATACAGCAAAGTGATAGTGAAAGCTATAGATAAAGTACATATATATCTGCATAGGCGAGTGTAGCATTGAGCGGGAACGAACGACGTCTCAGTCTCAGTCCGAGAAAGCCTTCTGCTGTATGTAGTACAGTAAAGATATTTTGTTTACTCACTTTAGTTTCTAGCTGGACTGTTTCTCTTCTATCTCATCTAATCTTGCCTTTCTCTGTAGCTCACACGTCACAAAGTAGTAACACAGTAGTGGTAGTTTGTAAGGTAGCCGCTCTCTCTCCCTTTGTACACATTCTACATTGCATCGCGTTACTACGCCTTGTCTCCTCCCATTTCGACTTCTTTCTTTTTAAATTCCTTCGTCTGTCTGTTGACTGGACTCGCCTTGACATGACTCCTTTTGAGTGCTTAAGACTTTAGAGTTGGCACACACGGCGCTCTTTCTCTTCTTCTTCCTCCCTGTGTACACAGTACACACGATTCGCACCCACAGCCACACATACAAATATGTATATAATACACGCACACACACAGGTCAAAAAGAAGTGACGGACTATGGTCTGCAAAGTTGTGTACTTTACCGATGTCGCTCACGAGATGAATGCAATGGTTTGCACACAAGTGTGCACATGCTATTCTTTGTAAATATTTCTTATATTAAACATAGTTATGGTAGTATTGCATGTACATACTTTGTACCACTACCTATTATAGTTTCGCTGCAACACCATCATATTATAGTGTGCAGTCAAGCAAACGTTCAAGTGCCGCTCTCTTTATGTGCATCTATAGTGGGTACATTTATATAACTATACCGTGTGGTATAGAAGAGAATCGTTATTAAAACCGTACTTTGTCCTAGTAACACCATACTTTGTAAGCATATCAGTACCTGTGGTATAGGCCTGTAATATGTATATAGTAAAGGGCAGATATCTTTATGAGAAATAGAAAGAGTGGATTAGATGCGTGGCATATGGGATCAAAGGACTTTGAGAGGAGACACTTGCAATGCTGCTACGAATAGTTAGGAATGGAGGTGGACGTGACATTTGAACCTGTTCGCTTCTCGTGCTGCTGGGGGGAGAGTGTAATGTTATAGAGCACACTGCATTTCCATTGTACGCACTTACTCAAACAATGAGCAAGCAGAATGTAAGACTGGCTCTGCTCATTCTTTCCAACCAGTGAAGTTTATATTCATCTTCCCATTCTCTCTCCAAACTGCCATGTCTGCGACGGAGAAAAGTTTGGAAATCATCACGACCAGATTTGGTTGTTTATTCAAAACAACGGATCAATAGGATGGAAGATACAAAGATAGGTCTTTTCCTGTGTCGGCATCCCGTGCGCCGCAAGTCTATATAATAAATATATTCTCTCAGTTCAACTCAAGTGTACTACAATTCAACCCATCTCTATTTATCGATAAATTCAAAAAAACATTGGAGTTTCTGGGAAGCCAAAAGCATTTTTTTTCTATATACATACATACGTAATAGAATTTAGATGGAGACTGTAGGAAACTTTTGCTTTATGCAGAATGCTGCTACGTAATACTTTCGTGGCTTTCATTTCAATGGCTTTGCCTTTGTTTGTAATTACAATGTGTATGCGTTGAAATGGAAAGATATCTAATTCCTTTTCATGCGGAATCGAATGCGTCTCTGCTGCTGTGATGGAGAAACTGTGTGAAAATTCTACAGTTTTGAATTAATGGGAGAAAAACTCATTTCAAACTTGATAATCTAGTTTAACACACGAGGTATCCACAACCATACGGAGGATATATGTTTGTATGGTTGAGAGAGAGGGAGAGATTCAAGGAATTTTTTGCGAATTTCTGTCATTAACCACCAGCTTCTGTCTCCACTGTAAATGTGTGTGCCCAAGTCACTCCTCGTATTTAGTGGGTGCTATTGTTACAGCGGCGGAGTATCGTTTTGCATAAAAGTGTTTGTGGGTAGCGTGAGCGTGAATGCAAAGGGAATAGATATTCATGGGAGAAGCATGCAAAAATATTTGAAAGTAGAAGAAATTGGTTGGGTTGATACTTTGATACACCATCGCAGAGATTTTATACACTGATGCACTATAACATTTGTAGTAATACACTAGTGTTATGTTGGTGCGGATAAGTAAAGCATCCGTATAGGTTGCACTCGATTTCTCGGTATTACCGTAAGCACTATGCTAACAAAAGGGAAGTCGCCAAGGCAAATAAGCGGAGAGAAAGTAGAAAGCGAAATGTGATGTAGAGAATCGAAGAGAGAGAGAGAGAAACCAATCTACGAACTCATCGAAAAAGGGAAAGAATCCTCGTGTGGACTTGACTCTCGTTTTTCTACTGTTGGGCCAATGCTCTGAGACAGAAAGACACAGAGACAGTTGAAATGAGCTGGAATTCGGGGCCACACACATTCACTTCACATAGAGGCAAAGAAAGAATAGCTCTTCTTATGGCGGCAGCAGCAGTGTCACTGCAGAGTCAAGTCAACATAGCACATAGACAATATACCAGGCCCATCTTCTACCCAGCCATTCATTCATTCTTTCCATTTTCCAAGTTTTCTGCATTCTGTTACTTACTTACTTACTTGTAGATAGTGCCTACGAATATGACTAAAGGGTGGAAAAGTAACTGAAGAATGAAAAAGTCACATTGCAGTGGAAAAACGAATGGGCAGAAAAAACCCAGAGCCACCAGGAAGGAAGATAGAGGAAAAGAGAGAAATAGTCGTATGTATAATATGTGCAAGTATGGATATACATTTATATATGCACCTAATGTAGACACAGAGCAGAGTAGCAACCATGACATAAAGGAAGAGCAGAAAGTATTAGAAGAGTCGAAAGCCAAAGTCAACGTTAAATATGTATGCAATGCAACGCAGAGCAATGTGATTTGATGGGAGACGATACGCTATGTATGTATATTAGTTCGTCCCCTATGTCAAAGAAATGAGCCCCTGTTCTGTTTTCATTTGTCCTCCTTTCATTTGGCATTCGTTTGGCTTGGCATGGTCTGTACTGTGTAGTATAAGGGTACAGCGTGTGTCTGTTTTACTCTGTTCCCCTTTCTTTAACTCTTCTTTTGCTTTCTCCTGTAGTAACTCTCATTTCACCCAGATTCTGTCAAAGGAATCTTCATTTTCTAAGGAATCTGAATATTTTTCGTGCTGACGGTTTTTCTCAGAAATACAAATAAGTCCTCTTCCACCTCTCTCTTATCCTCTTACGAGTTTCTTGTGTGCTTCCACAAGCAGACAAGTTTGAATCTTTGCAGAAATACGTTTCGAGTAGCTTCTGATATGTTATGTTGCGCTCTGTAGCCACTTACATAATAGAACATACATGAATAGGCAGTGCACGTAATAAAAGGCATTATACAAATATACATGTACTGAACTTCATAAAACCAGCAAATACTACACAGTAGTTTTTCTTACGGGTGTCTATGTAATGTGAAAAATCGACCAACATACATATGTATGTATTTATGTAGTCAGATATTACGTGGCGGTTTTCGTTTAAGCTTCTGCCCGTGGGCCTTCCGGGAAATAACCCAAAGGGAAATGACTTCATATGTTTTGGTTTCACTTCAGACTCGTCAAATTCATTATTGATTATTAAAATCAACAATCAAGGGTAGATAAACCGTAGTCAAGATATATCTGTAAATTAAACGGATTCTAACATGTGTGCATATTCACGCATTGTGTATTACACTGGATAATGTCTTGTGTACATATGCAGATATAACGTGTAACGATACTTTAATTTTCTAAATTGTACGTGAATAGGACTACTGTGCATTCATGCGTTCCTTGAATAGTTTCTTGTTGTAGAATATATAAACTTATATCTGTATTACATCTCTTAAGTCGCAGGAAATCGTAAAGTCTCTTCAGAATACTAGAAGTTAGATATTTAATATATATAGTATGTAGAAGAAACTAAATAGAAAGTGGTAATAGTATAGGTACCTATATGTAATATCGTGTTATAAGTGTGAGTCCGGACCAGAAAATGAAATGAATTCAGCAGTTGAGTTTCTGTCATCACATCACATCAGTCACAGTTTTAGTCCTAAGGAATGTGTCTCCACATTTTCATTTCATCTCATTTTGCCAACAGTCCATGTGGTAGCAGAGAGGCATGAGAGGAGTTTGATAAGTGAAACTATCTGTAGCATTTGTCTTTGTACAACATAGTGGTGAGGAGCTAAAACTGAAATTACGAGCGTCACAAACTAAAATACTTGGACCGGGGACAAAGTGAAGTGTGTGGTGAAATTGCCACCATGGTCTCGGGCGTTATACGAATCGGTAGTTTAGTGAGTCGAGCAGCCAGTAGATTTTGGACGCCGTTGGTAACTGGCTATTAGACGTTGGACAGACTGTGACTGCACTTGTGTATAATATATTGGACATAGAAGGAGAAAGAGAGAGAGAGTAGACACACGCAGCTAACTTTAGATCACTTACAAACAACTACTATATATGCAGAGTAGGGAGTGTTGTAAATGTAAGCGAGGAATTATTAAGGCGAGCCAGAAATACATACACACAGAGAGAGAGAATCTTGTGCTCACATCTTCCAAGCTTGTGTACCTACATTTGGTCTCTTTGTATTTTGTATGTGGCTTTTCAATGTTCTGTATAGCGTAAGGGGTAAAGTGCGTGACTATAGGTATGAAGCTCGATCTAACAAGTAAATTCATGGTTGAAATACACAAGTCAAGTACTATGAGCTCGCAATGAGAAAGCGACTTTGGGTATGTGTGTTAGCGAAAGGAGGAAAGAGAAGACGACGAAATTTTGCTTCAGTGAACATTGAATTGGTATTTATTCTATTTGCGACATTCGAATCAATAGAATTATGGAGTTGTAAAGAGCTTACGGTGAGATTGGGTTACTGGGAGAGGCCTCACACAGTTCTCAGCTCTTTGAATTGAAACAAGCTACTTAGAGGGGAAGGAAAATAGGAAAATAAAAGTATTCCGTGAAATGCCACTGCACTGTGCACTGAATGGAGAATGTACTACATAGAACCTTTTAACATTTAACAATGGAGAAGCGTAGAACTACTTCATTTGTAATAGTCTCCTATATTATACATATAGTGAATACTGAGTACTGAGTATTGGCTGGCTGGGAACGTGGCTGGCTACCTTTGGGAAGATTCAAAGCGATTGCATGACGTTTACACTTATTATAGGCAGCTGGAATGAATGTGGTGACATTTTGCCATTGCACATTCGCATTTGCATCGAAGAATATGGGAGAAGAGAACCAATATCACAAGCGATCCCTTTCACCACAAATTCAAACGACGAAAGTTTTTTGTTACCGAAAGTAGTACATCCTTTCCATTGAGATCTAAATACGTGGCCCTATTCAGCTCTAAGTAGTTTGATCTTCATTCTTCCATGACCCTCGAATTGAATACTAATGCATTATATATGTAGCCAGCGAGTAGCGAAGGGAGACTGCTATAAGTGTACCACGTAAGCAGTAAGACCTGCTGCGACAAATTTGTCCGGATTACCTACACGTATTTAAGAAGGAAACAACGAGCACAGAATTGTATAGCGCAGCCAAGCCACTCTCTGAGCCTAATCTGTTTCCATAATATAAAGCTTTTTTCCACCAATAGTACTTGAGCTTTATATACAAGTAGGCACACATAATGTTCAGCAGAGTATTTAAAATGTACCTTGCAAACGTATTTCGTATTGCCTTCTTTTGCCTGTAAATCTAACACATGGCAGAAATACGAAATTACTTTCATTTATTCTTCTTATTACCATTAGAAGCAGCAGAATTTTTCAATATATTTTCCTCCCGCTCACATTATAAATAATATTACTTTATCGCTTTGGAGAAAGTATTAAAGAAAGTATCAAACCCCATGTGTCCGATAATGAAACTTTCACGGGGGAAAATGCTGTTGAAATTATTTAACTGAATGTGGAGAAAGTAGAGACAGGAGGCATTTTCAGGTTTTCTAATAATCTGCTAAAACGAGTCTTTGTCTTAATTTAAAATAGGTAAAAAGTTGGAGAAGAACACAGGCTATTATTGTGAGACATAACTTTAGAATGTTTCGTATTTTTTTCTCTGTCTCTTTCTCTGTTAAGCAACTTGCAGCACTGGTAGTAGCATTGAGTGAGTGGAAGTTTTACTAAAAGTTATAATGGTCTCGTCTATTTTTCATAAAGTGAAGAGATAGTTTTAAAACATGCCAGCTCTCTTTCACCACGACTTTCTCATAGTCACACAACTCGCGCGTACAGTCCCACTGCGTCAAATATCACAATTAAGATTTATTGCTCACGTCTTGCATCCTCAGCTCTCACACAGTTTCACCGACTTGCTTTCCTCCTTGTCTCTTCCGAGAGTGTAATAAGATTCTTCAGCAGATACATATACAAAGTAGTAACAGTATACATCAAACAAATAATGTATCCCAGTATACATACATATACATACATAGTCCTATGAAAATACACTCTGTTAACCAGTATTCACACATTTTCCTTGTACGATGTAGCATTATGGTCTCCTATGCACATATATATTACGCAACGATATCTTTTCCGCCCCAGCGTATTTATTAACAGCCATTTTCTTCTAAGTGTCTTTCATCACGCACGTTGAGATAACGAAAGTCTCGTACCAGAGTAGAGATCGAGACTTGACATCCAGATTTCTCACTCAATCATTGAAAGATATTTTAATTCAGATATAAATTCTCTAGCCTGTAGACTGCTTTTGGAATATATTTGTGCAATATTTTTTCCCCCCGCCACTGAGTAAAGCTTCGGCTATTGCTATTTGAAACATTAGATACACATTTAGACTTTACCCCACATCCTTTCACACTGCCATTCTTCTCATTTTCGCTCTCTGGTGGTACATCCTACCAGCAGCAACCGCTCCTTTGCTAGATAAACCGAAGAGGAGAGAGTTCAGTTCGCAGCGAACTTGAACAGATCAGAGATATTCTTCTCTCGGCTTTAGCTGAAGCTCCTTCCTTAACTCCACCAGTTCCATTACATAGGATCACAGTCAGTCGCATCGCATCTCATCGGCTTTTTATGAAAACACATATATCATTTATATAGTCTGTATTTCCAGTACAACGATCTCCTTTTCATACAGCATTTCCCTCTCTTTCCTCTAAGTTATAAAATTCTTAACAACAACCACTACCACAAGTCTGCTTCGCTATCTATGTAAGTTTGTAAATATTCTTTCGCGGATACCATAAATATTTTGCATTGCTTTCTCTTTCTCTCTTTCTCTCCATCCACAACGACTACTTTACCATTATTATTGACTACTTGTATTTGTATCAGTATCTTTCTCTAAGTAAGTACTGATACGCATGTATGCACTTCGTATAAAAAAAATTTGCATTGCAAAGCATTGCCTCAAGAATAATGTACACTGCACAAGTCGTCTGCAGATCTTCTAGAACCTTAAGAATATCCTCCAAACTAACTTTAGTAGTACATTGAAGAGCATTGGAATTTATATTAAGACTCACCTCGGTCACCACACAACCACCGTTCGGTCTCTGGCCTGTTTCCTTTCCCCAGATATGTTTCTCACGCTACATTTGCACCCGAAAGTGAACAGTAGTAAAGTGGTACGTTCGTTTAAATTACTTTCGTTTCATTTAAGTATTGTTTGTCTGATGACAAGCTCTCTTCATTTGTCCTGGCGAGCCAACTTTGTGCACAACCACACCACAGCAACCAATCTGTAGAGAAAGCGGGGAAGTAATGGAAGCGAATTAATAATTGGTTGAATGACTCCCTTTTTGTTGTTTTCTGTTAAATTGAGTAAAGGGATGCTGAATTTGAATCGGGCAACCGTGCACTTGTATAACTATATTAAAATAAATGTATTAGTCATAAACTGAAGAGAATATTCTATAAGGTAGTGCCATGGATTATTATACTCTATACATACATCAGTGGTATATGAGTACAGGAACTATTAACTTCAGTCATCAGCACATAACGTCCTGCAAGCACCATTCACTACCAAAGTAGCGATGTTTATTTCGGCTACGGCTAAACCCGTCCCAAACATAACACCTCAAAATGGTACACAGTTGAAATTACCAATAGTGACATAAATTTGACAAGTTCATATATTCTGCATTCAAAAAGAAGTCATATTTATTCGGGAGTTGAAACTAAAATTCGCTTTTCCTATTTTCCAAGGTTCGTACATCCGTAAACACGTTATTATAGCCTTTGCTTAAATGCATTATCTAAATGTGCACTAAAATTTATTGTATAATAATTTAATAATAATTTATTCGTGGAATACAAAAACAATTATTTTCTTCGATAGGGGCTCGATTTTCGTGTATAACCCTACTCACTGGCTACCGCCTTAAAATGTGTTTGTTAATAGCTTTATTTCCACGTTGATTATTTCTTCGAATTCTATAGTATAAATAAATACCTTGAATAAATAGGTGCGTTGTATATGTAAATATCAGAGGATATATTCTCTAGTACACGTGTCACGTTTCTGATTGTTTAGATAAAGTTATTATGTTCAAATTAGGATAAAATTATGTGTAATACAAATGTTGGTTACTTTAAAATCTTAAGAATGTGAAGTAAAGTAGATTCAAAGGCTGTAAAGCCTGGAGCTCTGTTCATTATAATTTTGCTACCGGCAACGGATTCAGGTGCCCACCTCTACCACCTAGTCCATATTATATTTTGTTATTAAGAATTCAGTTGGTTATGAAATGAATACAGCCAGTCAAGTCACTGGGCTCCCATTTAATTTCCATTTCATTCTAATTCGCACAAGTTACTCGTCGAGTAGGTACTCTCCCGAACAACATTATACTCTTGTAAGAGGCATATTGTCGTTGCAGTATACATAGTAGTCCCCTGATGAATTCACTCATCCCACTCAACTTTGGTGTTTAGTTTACTTCCCTCGACTTCAATCCATTACATGTGATACCACTTCGTCGTATTATTATTTGTGTAGCGTTCTGTATTTCACATGGTGCACGTATGATGCCAGTATAGTAATGCTACTTTGTAAAATGAGTAGACAGTTGAATTGAAGAGCTTGCATGTGGTTAGGTTTGTATTGTTCAGTTTCATTAGAAAAAGTATATTTTCCCTTCTCATTATCTAACGAAGCAAATAACGTAATATGCTAATCTAAAATACACCCTACATATTTACTTACAAACACAATTTCTACTATTTACTTACTGTTTCGTGTGGGCTGTATTAGCAAAAATCTCTAGTGTTATTAATATGGAGGAGAGCCCTGCCATGTAGGGTGCCACAGAAGTGGCATCCTACATGATGAAAGTACACCATTTCAAATATTACAATATTACTTTGCATTTCAATTAAATAAAGTTGGGAGCTTTTTTAGTGAGTGCATTTTCGTCATCTTTACTGAAAATATTGACCCACCAAAATTACGCAATGCTTTAATCTAAATTGCACTGAATTACATACATTCTTCAATTCTGCAGTTGTTTTCTGTGGACCCTGTATTTCGCAGGCAAATGTAGTAATTGTCACAATATTTGTCATCGAACATTGAAAGCTTTTACTCGTATTATAGGTACTGCCTTATTAAACAAACCTTCAAATCCATTTAATTTCACTTTGATGTGTTAACGAGCAACAAAACACTATGTATCGCGTTATCCTTGTACCCGTGAATACACATCTCCCATATAGGTATATACGAGTGCACACACACGTCATGTTTATGTTTACATTACAACATCCGTATCCAACCCACACATACAATCATTGTAAATTTATGTCCCAGAAATTGAATTAGGTTTGGGAATAAGTTACGCATGATAATACTTTGTGATGTGACGGGACGTGAAATGATAAGATTGGATGGGTGAAGTGAAAGAATCGAGAGTCTTATAGCATCTCTCGTCTTATACGCTGGTTGACTCACTTACCACGGAGAAAGAACTAGAGAAAGTTATCCGTATAAAAGCATAGCTTCTTAACCCACGTGTACTGCACGCGTATATTGCATATTCGATGGGAAGTGGTTGCTACTCTCTTTACCGGAGACACATTCTTTAGTTGTTTGTCCGTGTTCCACTCCTCTCTCTCTTTCCCTCTAAGAAGATTCCTATGGGGAAACGATGAGGAAATGAGTTTGCACGCGATTGAACATACGTTTCTCGCAGTTACAGCCCATCATAGTCAAACAAACCGCCACATCTCTACCTACAATCTACCTATACGTACCTACTACATGCAAATATTCATTAAATTGCATAACATGACATTACTAAATATTACACCGCATTACCCGAGAAGGCTCATGCATCTAACGTTGCATCACATTCAGCCAAAGGCCACTATCACCACATTACAAATGGAGACAGCAGTAAATAGTACTACTATTGCATTGCATTGCAGTCCACAAGGATGGAATGTAGCCACGCGCTGAAATCCATCGACACTTCTGCTGTCTTGTCTGCTTATCCGTTGTGTTGCGGTTGATCGAAATGCAAATTGCTAGCTCCTACATATCGCACTTCTCCTTTATTTATATTCCTATGTAGGTACTTTACTTCATGCTATATTCTATTTGCTATACTTTATATAGATCGGTCGTATTCTTATTCATTCTATATCACTTGTCCAATCACCAACATGTTCTCAATTCCGAAATAATGTTATTCCAGCATTCGGTCCAATCGCCTGACATTGCATGGCAGTGCAAAGTTTGTGTGCAAGCAGCTCTGTCAAAACTCATGCTGTATTTCCTACTGATTGTACATCATATAAATATGTATAGATTCGTGAATGTAGGGAATGCAAATAACTTTGGCAGGAAACTTGAAAAATTCAATATAACGTGTTAGAACCTGATCAGGCAAATGAGGTTAACGAGGAAAAGAACCTACATACCGCTTAATCACAGTGGCTATATATTTATGTGCGCTGCTAAACTGGAATTAATTCTAGATTTTTGCAACTTCTTGTTATCCACCACTCTCAAAATGACTGGGCTGACATGAGCTACTACACATTGAATATTAGTATACCTATACCTACAATATATACACATGTTGCTGTCTTTAGTCACTAGTAAAAGAGATTGTACGGTTGTCGGATTCTAGTATTGCTTTGTCACAGTGTGGTAACTACTACACATTGAATATTAGTATACCTATATACACATGTTGCTGTCTTTAGTCACTAGTAAAAGAGATTGTACGGTTGTCGGATTCTAGTATTGCTTTGTCACAGTGTGGTAGTCATTTTGTACGATTTTTCCTGGTATACATATTAAGTACTAGTCTGACAATACAGTTACGTACACATAATGTGTGTGGAGGTGTGTTGTGCCTGTGTAGAATGGAGAAGTACATACGTCAATTCTCTCTCGAGCTGTAATGTTATTTGAATGCTGCTGCTGTCATGCTTGTCACTTCATTTGAAGCAGCTTGTAAATCTCTTTACATATTACCAGTATAGCTGGTAGCATGGTACTACATAGTGAGTGTAGTCACAGAGTGTGCATGAGAGAGACGAGAAGAATCTCTATGAAATCAACCTACTTATGTTTTGTGTTTCCGCCTCGGCAATTCTCATCTCTTCCTTTCCGTGAGGACAATGACAAGACAAGAGCTATTGGTTTTAAGCCTGACAAGGGACGACAGACAGCCGTGGAGTGGGATTTATGTAATCAGCGCAGGAACTACAGGGTGCATTATAATTCAATTATAAAGCTCTTATGCATGGGCTCCATCATCACCGAATATTATTATTAAAGCCTTGTTTGCATCTAGCCGGGACGCACACTATTCTATACGTTATGTGAACTTGCACTCTGTACAGGCCATCTGTAATTGCGTAATCTAATTATCAATACATTTACATATGTACTACTATACAGGTGTGTGCGAATATTTCTTCTACTAGTGAACGTGATAGACTGCCGCTCTTTTTTTACAAATGGCAAACTCTGAGTAGGAATAAAACACTGGAATAGGTATTAGAAAGGAGCGAGAATGAAACAAATGTACAGTCATCCTGTAGTAAGCGTGATTATCTACATGTAGTGAGCTGCGAACTTGCTAGGATTTATGTTGTCCTGTCGAGGAAGCGGTAGGAATGCTATTTCGATCTATTATATAAGTATATATTCCTTTCTAAGGAACTATAGCATTTATTCGAATTCATTGAATATTTGAATATATAGGTACCATATATCTAATAGGAATATATTTCTTATTGTGTGTCATGATGAAGATAGACTTTCAGAGTCGGGCTATAGGGAACAATGGTGTAAATGCAGGAGAAAAGTTCATTGTGTTTGCCATATTATGTCCCACATGGTTAAGCTTTGTTAAGTTCATCCTACTCCTTCGCTGAGTAGTACTTACACTATTTTCTAATATAAAGGTAGTGAATGATTCGAGTTGTTCGGTCGGATTCAATCCTGAGCGGATGTTGCTGCTGCTGGCTAAGGCTAGCTTGCCTTGCCTTTAACTAACTAACTGAAAGAAGAGACAGACAGGGAGATGCTTTGGCTTCGTTTAATCCTTTGTTAATGAGGTTTCTGCTCTGCTTTCCTCTCTCTCTCTCTCTCTCGGAGTCTCCCTTGTCTGATCAAAATTTCTCCCATACTTTACATTATGTACCTACTGTTTAGTGACGTGCACTACTGATACGCAATTACTGGAAATCCGTCCACCTTGATGGAATTTTACTGTGGAAACCAAGTCTGTTTAATTGTATTGTTTTCGTTTGCTTTGTTTGTATGTACATACATACACTGCTTTCACAACCTAGCCCTTTAGTTAGTACTAGCATTCTGAATAACAACAATAAGGTGGCGCAGTGGGAAACGCGTTCACTAACACAAAGTAAGTACAAATTGTAATGTAGAACAATTATTTGCTCGGGTCCTTGTTGCTAAATACACAGTCAGTCAGTCTATTAATTTATGCTTATTCGCATAGGAGATAGGTGATGTGTGTAGGTATATTTCCCCGTAACCCACTTACAAGGACTTTCTCCTTTACGTAAGAGTGTGTCTATGTTACGTGTCTATCTACCTAAGGGTATTGCGTGTCCACAATCCATTCATTACGTTTGATTTGTACATATGTAATACATATGTACAAGTGCCTTCACAGACATACATATTATGTTTATCTGTGAAGGCAGAAACATGCATGGTTGTGTGTTGATTTGGGCGATTTCCTCCTCCTCCTCCTCCCATCCCTTTGTTGATCTCTAAAAGAAAGAGAAAGCAGTATTAGGAGAGAAACACTCGTATGTGTCAATGAAACGAACTCAAATTACAATTACATTTTGTAGCCGCGTCGGATTACTAATACAGTAATCCAATCCAAGTACTCAGTTAGCGCCAGTAATTCCGGGTCGGCCCCACCGCTCTCTCATTATACTATGCTGTCACTCAAATCGGCAATTTGCAATACCCCTGCGCTTCGAATTCGTGGCTCAACAAAATAAGTAGCGAGCGATGCGAGTCAAATAAGGCTTGAACAACTGATGATGTTATTAGACACCTGAGTTAGTGTGTGGTGGGGGCCTGTCGTATTGAATTGATACAAAGAGTGCTGAAGGAATTCAGTTAATTGTAAATTTTGGTTTTAGTAGCACAATAAAATGGGCAAACTCTTACACATTCGGGAAATGGTGGTGATATTCCATGTTCTGCCGTATTAATACTTTGACTTAAGGCTATAAACTATATAAAAGAGACTATATGGGGTATATAGGATCATGCCAAAGGCTGGCACAAGCAGGAAGCAATATTTTCCCTACAAACCTATTTATCTTTCACCAGGACGTTTGCGGTTTGCTTTCACTTGCCTTTCGCTCCATGCTCGTGTTCCGTCCTTTGGTTTGCCTTCCCTTCAGCTTTTAGCTGATAGATATGCGTGTTATGTGTACGAGTGTATTTAGTGACTTTATTGGTGTTGTACGACTTGGATAGTTTTATACGGACTGTAAAGGTATAGAGTCTACCCAACACTAAAACTACATATGTTCTTTGGTAGTGTTTTCTCTTTGCCATTATCAACTCTGGGCTAAGGGCTACCGTCAGCAAGGTATTTTCAAATGTAATATAATCCTGTAAATATTCCTATGTTGGCCACTTCGCAAACTTCTACAGCAGATAAATAGTTAGGAGGGTAATAAAAACTTTTCTTTACAAGATGAACTGCAGCACATAGGAGTATGGTGGATTAAGAGATTAAACCCGTGCTAGGTAAACCAAACCACAACTATTACTGAATGGGCTGCTACGATGCCACGAAAGAAGATACAACAGAGTAATTGTAAAGTTTCTTTGTAATTTAACTCTTGAGTAAATAAGTGCAACAATATGCGTTCTCATCTCTATTATCCTTTACTATGTAAAGAGAAAGTAGTACAAAGCAAAATAAGACAGCCATTAGTAGTTGTTAGGTAATTTCCTAAAGTAACGTAAAGTTGCTATCTACTTTGCTGCACTTTCACTTTTGATCGGCAGTGAAAGGAGGAAGAATAGAGAAAGTCACATTTACCTTTCACCTAACATTATCAGTGTACGAGCACTCTGCACAGCAGATGCACACACGAATTGTTACATACAATATAGTGGGGGACGTTGATGGTTACGTTATATTTAGTCAGTGGCTGTCTGACACACAGGAACATAACAAGAATGCATACCTTATCCCCTCACCACCACCAACTCACAGAAATATGTGCGAGACCGTATAAAGAAAGCCAATGTATTTTCTTGCCAAAAAGCCATAAGCAAGTGGATTCAAGTCTTTGCTTTTGGTTACTTTACAAATAGTTCCGTCTACCCTCTAATGCTCAGCCTTGCACAATAAATTCTGTTAAACTTTCGTCATTTGTTACAGCTACAATAATTCTCAACTCCATTACACCCTTTCCCTTCTGTCTTCGTTGACTCCACTCCTTTTGTACATTATCCCATGGTCTCTTCACTACCACCACTATTTAAGTGCAGTCTAGCATACTGGTGATTCTCATACTCAGGGCCATTATACTTGTGTGTACATGCACACTATAGGAGAATGAGATACACTCCTTTTTGTGATGTGTACTTCCGCGAGCACATTTACAAGAATTTCTTCGTTCAGTTTGTTGTGTATCCACTCCCCCCATAAAAGTAAAGGAACACTGAACCATTATTATAATAAATATCTAAGTATCTATAATAGTATATGCACACGGTCATAATAAGTTTATTCTTACATTTCACAGTTTGTCTTCAAGTACAAGTTTCAGTACGTGAGTTTCCGTAGAGGTAGGTATCTTTCTTTGCAAATGTAATATGAGAAGATAGTAGTGGGACGGACGGGAATGAGAGAGAGAGTGGGAAACTGTGCGAAAGAGATATGTGCAGTGCACTGTTAGTAATGTTTATGATGATGTATAGCTCCTTAAGTCAAGTGAGTACGAAGGTGATGCTTGCCTTTTACATTGGATGGCAGAGCGTCGAAATGCTTCAAAGACAAAACAGTGAGCCAGCAGAATCAGAATTGCCCTTAAATGATTAATCTCACAATCATTTCCGCCTTGGCAATTCATTTCATTTGATTTCACTTCATAGCACCTTGCCTTGCGTCTCCAGCCTCCCTCCCTCCTATTTCATTCCACTCCATTATTATTTATCATTCTTCTCCTTCCTTCCCGAGCCACTCTTTCCTTTTCATTCCGCTCTCACTCTCTCTCTCCTTTCTTACATTTGCATCACTCACGCAGCTCAGGGGAAATAGAAATCATCGTAAGATTCTGATTTCCGACTTTTGCTCCCCTGTTTTCCACGTGTTTTCGCAACTTTTCGCCTTTCGTATGTAAATAAGCTGAGAAAATATGACGTCCCATTGAAGCATCGGTAAATATCATTGAAATACAATTCAACGAACTAATATACATGCTTATCTGCAATGCGCAGACCTGAGGCACATTTTGACACACGGTTAAAAATACTTGATATTTATACCTATAGTTTACATACAATTGTTTAATTTTGCGTCGGATATTTATTAGATATTTATTTAGTAATTTGTTTAATTCATTTTGAAATAGATTAATTATGTATAACTCAGGTCTTGTTGGTTCTGAGATTAATTAAATTACCACCATTCGAAAGAGCGTGAAAAGCTGATATAGAAAAGTTTAATGAGAACTTTTCTAGATCAGCTTTTCACACTCTTTCGAATGGTGGTATTTTCATTCAAATCGAAGGAAACCAACCAGTACCAGATCCTTGTCAGTTAATGGTGAGTGATGAAAATAAATACTAGTAAATGTACACTGTCGTCAAATTGAATCCACAAATGAGAGCTTAATAATACAGATAATAGTACCTAGATATGTAATTGCTTCACTTGTGTTGTAGGTTTCTTAAATAATAGTTTCCGATGAATATGCGACAGTTCCTGAATAAATGAGACAGCTCTCATACTGTTGATGGTTGACAAGTTCCATCCTGAAATGATGATAAAAAAAACTTGACTATGCTCCCTTACTTGACGATTCCTTGCCATTCCTGTTCCGGCTCACTCGCATTCATCTGAAGCGCTGTAGAGAAAATTGAATTTTTCCTTCTATAAAAAAGGGGTGAACGCACACACACCCACCATCACCATCACCACCACACAATCTCTTATTAACTCACCTTTACATTCTATAGCTGGCCTAGGCCGTTGTTAAGATGAGTCCGGGCAACTCACGTCTCACCCACCAACGAAAAAGGATCGCAAGTTGGCCCGCTAATACAATTACTTCACCTTACATACATAAATGTAAGTCTTTACATACCCGAACACAATCACCCACCGTATCAATTTGACTCTGTGCGTTCCTCGTCTCCACATAGACCGACGAGCAATAGCTGAGAGCGATCTACTCTGCAGGACGTACACACCCATACATAGTATACTAGCGTCTACGGCAAAGAAATAGAAAATCGAAACTTTAGTGAAGTATGAGAAAGTAAGAGAGTGAGAGTTCCAACCTATACACAGAGATCTGTTCCATGTACTACAGATGGCTATGGAATACTTTCATACTTGTACTCATAGACAATCGCTAATCTGGCTTGTGCTAGTCTGAGTGTGTGATCTGATGTACAGACTCATCTGTGAAGGGTAGCCAGCCACTCTTCTGCCTATAATACTATCTACCTATAGGTACTGCTTGATTTTTAATGCACGTGCTGTATGTTACCAGGCTACTTCTTACTTTTTATAAGGCTCTCTGAAAATCTGCCCCTCTTCTCTTCCGCCACTACAAGTAGCTGTATATTGTAAGAGAGGGGAGAGAGAGAGGAGTCTCTGCTCTCATCTCAAGTAGATTACAGGAACACTACAAGGCAGCAGGCGAAATGTGTGATAGGGTTAGGGTTAAATTTCGTTTAGCTTTGTGTGTTATGTGTGTGCGTCTACGGATACTAATCTATTAGTATTCCGCATTCGTTACACAAGAGGTTCTAGTCCAGAGGAGCCAGAAATGTGCCCAGAATTGCATTCAATGAAGCCTCCGTATATAATGTGAAGGTAAAGAGGAAAACATAAAGGAGTGACTCACTCTCTCTTTCACTTTGCACAGAGTGCCACACACAGAAAGACAGAGAGAGAGAGAGGAAGATGGAGGGAGTGGGTTACACTCTCTCGCTCTGCCTACTACTAAACTAACTAACAATAAGTAAGCCCTAAGAAATTTTTCTCTGACCACGTTTGCTGGGAAAAGTGCTGAAAAGAGAATTAAAGGAAGTATCTTTAAGATAAAAGGAAATATCTTCTCCACTTGCCTAAGTCAGTCGAATTCCTCGGAATATATCGGGAAACTAGTACTATCTCTGGCCATCGCAGAGATAATATTCTTGTGAGTGTGCTGGAGAAAGCAGGAGAGCGTGAGGAAAGGTACGCTTCATCACCCGCTACCTACTATATAACACTATCCTGCGTACCCTTTATAATAATACACTAGTATACGAGCATGTACATGTAGTAGTAGCCCACAGTTTCAGTGCGATCATTTGTTGGTCTTGTGTGTGGCGACCATTGTCTCCGTCTGTCTTTTCATTTCATTTCTCCAATTCTCCAATAGAGAGAAAGTACTCAGACACTTTCACATTTACCCCTTTCCATGCACACACTGTCTCTTCACTATTGCATTACCACTTACACTTTATGACTGTGACGAAGCAACTTGATGGTGTACAGTGTGTTGTGTATGTAGGCTCTGTCCTTTTCTTTTGTTGTGTACATATGAATGCATAGTGGCTCTCTAAAAGTAGTACGACGACCATGTCCTCCTCTCTCTCTTTCTCACTCTTCTGCAAACAAGTAACGTTACACCTAGACTCTTAGACTTGTATCTGCAGTGCAAACATATATATGACACTTGCAAATATAGCTTATTCTTCCACCGCCAATACACGCTGCTCTCCTCTCTCTCTCTCTGTTCTCTACGACAAGGGAAAATGTTTTCCTCCTCGTCACATGTTCAATCGTACGGTCTGGATAGCAAAGCAATTCAATTCACAATCAAATTCTGCTCGGCAACTTTGCTCACATGCCTGCCTTTCTGTTATTGTTTTTGAGGCTTTGGCTTTTGTGCTCGTGTTTCGCCTAATGATATTGTTTCCTTTATTTTATGGATTGGATGAGATGGAATTGGATTGAGTTCACTTTGAACAATATTGTTTCCTGATTCATATCCTCCCTCCTCCCACATGAGAGACCCGTCGAGCGTTTAGCAATGTTATGATACTTTCTCTTTGTGTAGTAGTACACACACATAGACGGCTAAGTGCACTACTACTTATATGTATGACCCAGTTTTCTCTTCATCTTTTTATTCTCTTTGCGTTACTGTGGGGCGGCTACCGAGGGATAAATGCAATATAAACGTCCATGTGGCATCTCATGACGACGACATCAAAATCCCTATCCGGTACGGTTGTAACTACTACATCTTCTATGTATATACACACCAAGGCTAAATACACATGCAGCAGTAGGCAATACTAATATTAGTGTAACATGACCAGAAATTTCCTGAAGCACTTCACAAATCAAAATTCTAATAGCTCCATTAGATTCTTAAGTGAACTCTCTTTCTGCTGGAGAAAAAGAAGAAAGTAGAGGAGGAAGGAAGAGAGAAATTGCGTTGGAGAGTTTAAGACTACCCGTAGTAAGTAGTTGCTACTAGTAGACTTTCACTATTAAATAATATGTATAGTACGCGTTTACATATGCAAACGTAAGGTTGTGTGACGTGTGTGAGAGCTTAGGCATTGTGAGTTGTGATCTGAACGTAAGTCTGAGGCTCAAGTGGACCGTCTTTCCTTTTGCATACCTAAGAGAGAAAGTGGGCTTACATCTTATTTCGATCCTCTCTCTCTCTCTCTGCCCGTCTACCGCTTTCTCTGTTTAAACTGCATGCTCTCTCTGTATCTGTTGAGTGGATTGAACTCTCGACTCAAGAATGTATTGAATGAAAGGCAAAAATGCTCAGGCACGCCTTTGCTTCATCTTGCTTCTTGATAAATAATGGGGACTGAAGCAATGTGAGCCGATTCTAGGCGCCTCACTCTCTTCTCTCGTACATATAAAATATATATACACAGAAGTACAAGCCAAGTAGAGAGTGAGCAGTTCATATCTGGGCACTTTACGTAACTTTTACATCTCTTAGTCTTTAACAGAGTGTGAGAGAGACAGAAAAAAGGAAAGGATTAAAAATTAGAGTAGAGCAGTAGAGTCTGCACACAGTGCATCTTAAGAACAGAATGTAGTCAAGACTAAGTAAAAAGCTCAAAAATACGCATTCAAAGTGAGATAGAGACAGAGAGAATGAGATGTAGAGAGAGGAAGTAAAAATGAAAGGGAGATTGAGAACTCTGCTAACGTACTGTGGATAAAGTCACTGTATTATGTACTGTAGGATGTACTAGAACGAGTTACTTATCATAGAGGAACAGGAAGGTATTACTCGCCTGCTGAAGACAACCAAGTCCACGAGTAGCGCAGAGAAAAGACAAGTGTTCAGCGTATGGGAGGACGGAAAGTTAGACTTTAGCTTGTCTTATTGCAACAACTAGAGAGTGTAAGACAGGACAAACCATTTTAATGCAATAGAATGTACTTATACGCGTTACTTATGTTCTGTAGGTACAATAATATCCAGCAGCAGTAGTCGTCGTTGCAAATGCTTTAACTCCATTCAGCACGCAGCCCTATTACAAGGAAAATGAATTCTGGAAAGCTGTGCTCCATATTTGCACACAACAAAAGAGAAGACGAAAGCCCAGATACGATAGAGGCTAGAGACAGTAGTGTCTCTAGTACAGTACTTATAGTTAGTAAGTATGTAGTAAGAGAGGGGCGGCTCATCGGAACTAGTGCATATACTGCTGGAATGACTGTAGAAACTGTAGATGTACGTAGACTGTCGGCTTTTTTCATAATGGTTTCTATCCGTTGACTCAAGAAGACTTTGTGTGCACATACACTAAGGATATACAATGGGAAATCCTGCAGCAGCACTTAAGCTCTACTCACTCGGTGCGTTATAGCGGTGGTGGTTTGCTTGCTTGCTTTCTCTGTGTTCGCCATGTCTAAGCCAAGCACACGCACATACACACACAGTTCAGTGCAGTTCAGTTGAACACAGACTGTTATACTGTTACAATAAGTTCGGCAGAATACAACACACTGTGATACAATGAGCACAGAGAGAAATGGAAGACAATGAATTTATCTGTGCTGTAGTGTAGCGAAAAGCTTTTAAACGGTCGATACGAACATCACAACCAGCCGAGTCACATCACAGAGCATCTCAACACTTAAATAGCCCAAGTCAGCTCGACGAACAATAATAAGAAAAGGCGAGCTTAGTACCGTAAGGAAAGAGGCTCTCCGTATGTGAAAAAACAAGAGTCTCGGAGACAGGAAAATAGTGGAACCAGAATCTTCTACTATTGGATAGCTGCTTTCTCTATCCTCCCTTTCTCACTCTGTGTGTAATAATGACTCAAGTGCTTATGAGAGCAATAACATGCAGTTTTCTTACAAAGACACTACCATTTTCGATATGAGCAAGGAAATTGGAGAGTGCACGGCAGTAAATGTGTACTTATGTGCATATAGTCCATAGCATGTATTCTGACTGCTAGTAATTTGCGAAAATTGCACAGGGCAACATTTTGCCAGCTAATCCGGACGTAACAGTTTTCCTTTCATTGTCAGCAGTAACAGCTTGGCTGTTTATGAGTCAATGTACCAGAGCCATTATTACATACATACAATGCCCTGTTTTCACCGGTCAAACAAGCATTTTCAATGATATTACAGACTCCAACTAAGAAACACTTGGGAAGTGGAGATGAATCCGCAATTTTCTGTACTCAAAGAGAAAGCTACACCGTCAATCTAGTAAAAGTCTGAAAGAAGTGCAAGGAGAAAGTGTGAGAGTGAAAGCGAGTGAAAGATGAAAAAGGGGGAGACATGCGGAGAAAGAGAGAGCGAACGCCAAAAATGAAAAGACCGTCTACCATAAGAGAATTGCAGCACATGTGTAGGTAGAGCGAGAGAGTGTGTGACATATAGTACGGCGAAACACCTCCACACTTATATACTGACAGCAGCATACACTGCTATTGTGTTCACAAACGTAGTAGTACATATTGCCACAGACGGGAAAATTCGCAACAGTATATGGGTAGTAGACATACATTGTGTGGAGAATGGAGAATGTAGAAAAGCTCTCTGAGAGCTAGCTCCCTCACTTCCTATCTCTCTAAAAGCATGCCTTTCTCTCCAGTTGAGTAGACGGGGGATTTCCAATGTTGAAATTACCCACATGAGCATCTTCTCAGTTCTCACTCATACCACATCAGTACAAGGCAGAGTTATTGTATTTCTACAGCATGAGTTCTTAGTAAAAGCGCTGCGACAATGTATATATAACATTCTACACTGGTAGTAGCATTAAAGTAAAGTCCAAATTCCAAATACCTTAGAGGACCAGCCCGAAATACTACTACATCAGATACTAAGTTGATTTAAGTCGGACTATCTACAATACAGTAGTATTAATATAAGGTGGCATACTAATAGTGATAGTGCACCTCAACCAAAGTATATATGAGATTGGGGAAAGTATGGCAATGCAGTTCATAGTTTTTATACAATAGTGTACAGGGTGAACTACTAATACTATTGACAACACTTGCAGTAAGTGGTGTGCGGTGGTGGATAGTATTTACTATGTTAGGGTTGGCTTTTTGTGAATTTCTACCTACTACCTTTAACTTTGTGTAAGATGTCCAAATAGAAAGTCACTTTGGGTATTTCAGTTGGCTCTCGCTTTCTCTCTCTCTCTCTCCCTCGTTTGTATTTATTCATCGCCTCTTTCATTCAGCCAAAGTGGCTAGC
Organism: Plutomurus gul; assembly: GCA_019776185.1. NCBI lineage: Eukaryota > Metazoa > Arthropoda > Collembola > Entomobryomorpha > Tomoceridae > Plutomurus > Plutomurus gul. The sequence continues at coordinate 33,820 of JABASC010000502.1, forward strand.
GAACTTGTTCTTGTCTCTGTGGCGTTCCTTCTCTTGTAACTTCGTATTACAATTGTTATATATCTGGATACAATGAGTAGTTTAGTTGTGCGAGCACAGTCCTGCTTGGTAGTACAAATAGTACGTGGTAGAATTGTAAGTGGTGCGAGTGGAATACATGGTGCTGCAGCAGAGGAGGCGATGTGATATTGTGGAACCGATCAAGTAGTCTCACATCACTCTCAACGTGAATTCTACTCGCACACTCTACGACCGTAACTACGGTTTCACCACGTACTCTTTGAGTTCTCATACACGACTCGTGGTTTCACCCTATTGTAAGTTTATCCCTACCACTGCTAGTCTCCAACAGTAACTCCTTCCAACTGGTTCGCCGAATGTACAAAATTCCTATGCTCAAAACCATAAATATTTAAATTGTAATCAATTCTATAGAACGATGATCGTTCTAGCGACGGTACGTATTATTAGAATACTGTGTATCAGTAGTTTACCACCTTCACCCTTGTCAGCAGCTTAAACTGCTTTTATTATATAATAACATAATATTGTCGCATAAAAAGAGAAATCGCGTGTAAGGGACATTTAAATTGGTCCTAAGGGATTCGGTCTATTTAAAATTCTACGGATATTAGAAACCCACTTATTAGAGACAAAAGGAGTTGGCCCTTCCATACAGCGTTGAATGCATGTCAGGTCAAAAGTGTATCCCAATGTAAGAATGTAGTACAAGCTCCATAGTAGTATGGAAGAATTGGATTAGGAAACTTTTCGTTGTAGGAGAGTTTATACCTCGCCACTTGATCCGATTGCCTCACTGCATTTACGTATGTATATATGGATGCTCGTCTCGTCTTTTCTGCACATAGTGCACATACACGAGATGAGACCGCAGACAGACTAGCCGAGACCACATCACATAGCGCCTAACCATGCACACGCAATACAAACCCAACCACAATGTAATAGTAATGTAAGGAAAGTGAGTCAGAGCAGAGAGAGAGAGATGGTCGTCAAACAGCGAGGACAAAGACACATTGTAAGGTGGGTAAATTCACTATACTATACATTGTACATAGTACTATATGGTTGATGGTGCTCAAGTAATATTGCATTACATTCAACAGAGCATTGTATGCCTGCTTCCATAGCAGTAGCAGCTGTACACACGGTACACACATTACATACTATTGCCATTATGTATAGATGAGTCGTGGTTGACTTGTCGCAAATGTTCTTTGCCTTGATGCGTCTTTCCTGATGAGATGACTCTACAAGATGAAATGAAATGGGTTGAGTGAGCGTGACTCTCGGTTCATGAAGTTCACTCTCTATTTATATTTGTCAGAAAGAACAAGGCCGTGTGTGCACATATGCCCAACAACTAATGCTTCTCAGCATGTGCGTGGCCTTTGCACTGAAACAGGCAAACATTTCTCTCCAGAGATATTCATTGTCAGAGAAGCCCTGAACAATGAATGTTTACTTCAAATATTTATTAGAGATCGACTACACCCTCACCACATACAATTTCAGAAATGATGAATTTGGAAGACCTACTAGGTTGCATTTATATAAAAATCATTAAAATATAAAAACTAAAAGGAATCCAAATGCCACTAAAAAAACTGCCACATTTATGTCAAAATTGCAGCAGGAGCTATAAAACAATGTGTTAATTCGCGCAGAACAATCATTAGGAAGTTCCTACAATTTTCGAAAAAATAATTCAATTAAGATTAAGCCGAAGATATGGCATAATTGCGTGAAGTCAAATTCATACTTAAAACTAACCGAGCTTGAATGGTGAAAGTTGAACTTTGGTTTTCAATGAAATATAAACCCAAGACAATTAAGGGCGTCTTAATATATGTGAAGCAGCGGAAAGTTAGTTCACTCTTTCTATCTGTGTCTGTCTCCATCTCTAGTAATACTGCTAACAACGCAATACAATGAAATGGTTATGAGAGCGAAACTTTTTTGAAGATGTTTTTATAGAGTCGCTGTAAATGGTGGCGCGGCGTGGTCCGGAAAATTGAATGAGAAAGGGAGCAGTAGAAAAAGAATATTATGTACCAGTACTGTTTCCACCGGCACCACCACCACCACACGCCCGCAAGATCTTGAATAGTTTCTCTTGACAGCCCCATAGTGTACCAGTTCACTAGAAGCCAAAAGCTAATACAATCCCATTATAATACGTAGAGGGGAACTGTTTTGCATATATCGTGCGTCGTAATAGTAGTGCGGTAACTTTTAGCACATCATTACATTCTAAGACCGTATACATACAATACAGAGGCTATAGGTAGTTAGCCAAATAATATTATTATATTAGGGAATGATGATATGATAGCTAATGATGGATGGAATGTCATCGCGCACAGCAGTGTTCCAGATCTTCCCTAAATACTCAGGGCTTAACGCTTTAGCTTTGGAATAATATGTCCCAGAAGGCAACATGCACACTACCTATACACCATACAGACAGAGAGAGAGAGCTGTAGCCCAAGTCAACCTCCTCCTCTTATTGACTGTCAGGCTCAATGAAAGAAACGCAGAGAAAGAAAGAAGTTGAGCCAAAAAAGCTACAACCGACGAAAAGAAGACGGGAAAAGAAAGAGACGCCTTAGACTAAACATACAGTAGAGGAAAAGATGTATAGATGTGATGATTGAAACGACGGAGCTAATCAAGAGCGATAGGCTAAAGATGATGATGATGATGATGATGATGATAATGAAGTCAGAGTTGGGATTCTTCCTCACTTTACTTCCGTCATAATTTTCCCATCACTTCGCTTAATTGATAGGGAAAAGCGGTGGTGAAAAGTAAAGTAAAAGTTTCTCCTCCATGCGAACTGTTTTCCCTTTATCTGCTCCTCGGCTGCTTCTGCTGCGGGGAGAAAGCTAAACTTCTCTTCTTTGTATCTCTTTGTTCTTGTCGACTCTAAATTTGATTTCGTCGGGTTTGTCCTAGTGTGAATTTCGTTTACGAGTAGTTCCTCTTCTGAATCGATACGATTCTAGCAAACAGCACTTTTTGTTTAATGAACGAACTATACTAAGAATGTATATAAATATTCTCTTTTCGGTAAATATTGACTATTGACACAGAAAAATATATTTCAGCCCTCTCACTTTCACTAATGCCACTAATGTGTCCTATCTATGCAAAACAATAACTGTGCATCAGACCAATTGTGTGAGGGGAGGTGAGTGAACTGTTGTATCTGGCTCCCATCTCCACTGATTTAGCATGAAATTAATGAATTCGTAGGACACAAAGCCGAAAAGTGAAACCATTACTTAAACCTATATACATAAATACACTAGGCGAGTTCCTTTTCTCACTATATTAAATATTTATATTGCTAACTTTGCAAGATACTAACAATACGTAATATTATAAGCAGTGCGAGAAGAGTGAACTATTTATCGGAAGGAGACATCTCTCACGACTATATTTCTCAATGTTGGCACAGATAGTGTCTATACATCTAGCCTATTAGAGTCAGGAAGGAATTTCAATTCATTCATTGTAACTATATTTCCATCCGTCTTCCCCCACCATCTTCAATCTTCGCACACAGAGACACAGAGAGAGAAAGAGAGCAACTGTTTAGGCTATATAGTCGTTAGTAGACAACCCGTATCATAAATATAATGACATCCTTACACAGTTGGAAGTACCTAGAAGCTTTCACTATATTTCTGCCATTCAGACGTACACACGGGTGAAATCATAAGTCACACAGGGCAACTCAAGTCAAGTACCTCTATTTGAAGACATTATGGCTGCACACAGAGCAGCAGAGTTCATACAGGATGAAATTGCCATAAGATTTGATATTCACTACATTTCTCCTTTTACGCGCTCATCAAACTCCAACGAACGTCTCCATCACTACTCATCGTTATTAGTGCCAATAATGTTACTGCTGCACAACTGACTACGCATAGAATTGTGACCATCATCTATATTTAAGTAAGTAAGTAAGCGAAGGACAAATTCTCTAGCTGAATAAGCACATTTCACTGAAATTTCTTCTACTTTCTCCTCCTCGATGCTATGCAATAGTAAGTATCAGGTCCACGGAGATGTGTACTTACTTATGTTTGTTATATGATAAAGGATATCATAGTACTGGTACAGTATTTACGAGGTTCTAGAATAGATGGATGACGGGCAGGGCTGAGAAAGAGTAGAATCACAAATCAAAAGTGTAATAATACATGGTGGAACAGTCCAGAGTTGAAAACATGAGAAAGAGGACAGCACATGGAAAAGCAATGTGAGACGAGACGAGAAAACGAGAGAGAGAGAGAGAGAGAGAAAGGGAAGACAAGGCAACGTAATGTAACACTGAGAAAGAGAAAGGCTTTCTGCACAGATAGAATGAGATATCTGTCTGTGAGAGAGGAGAAGCTTAGGGTACGTTAAGTTGCGATTGGAATATCTCCTTTTGCATACAGTATGCATACATACATCTCACTTGAGTGGAGTTTGAGTTTTTGCATGCTACACAATCCCATGCAGCAAGACAAGAGAATGAGAAAAACGAAGGCTTGTAGTGGAGGCTGTAGCACATTTCGTACATAAGGGAGAGAGTGCTTTGGCAGGAGAAAGAAGAGAAAGCGAACAGCACTGATAGTAGCACAGGACAGGTTGTTTTACTCTCTGCACAGTGTGGAAGAATGGAGAAGTCTTCGAGAAATTGCCCACGTCATTTCTACAAATACACATATTTCTCATCCACACTGTCTCC
>JABASC010000503.1:0-38528 GCA_019776185.1 Plutomurus gul
CCTTTATGCTCTAAGTAATTGGTTTTTAATACAAATTTTCAGCCGACGTGAGCAAATTTTTTATAGAGAATCTTTCTCCATAAAAAATTTGCTCACGTCGGCTGAAAATTTGTATTAAAAACATCAGCAAGTAGATTCTTGATGCGTGATTGTGATTATACTAAACCCCTCCAATAAAGATGCTGAATTTGGAGCACTTTATAGTGTGAAAGGGATACCTAGGGTGTATTGGTCTGGGTGATAGTAGTTCATTATTTGGGTTGCCCTTTAACAAAGAATGATGTAACACATTAAATTCGTATAGCCACAGTACGTGCAAATACACAAGTGTGCATATGTTGAATGAATGTGTATTAAATTAGTGATTGTTACATTACAGAGTTATAGTATAAAATACATTATAACGTTTAAGTGTACTGTAAAACCAACACCACTTGTACTTGTACTAAGGAAAATTAAAAGTGCATCACGAACCACCTTCATTAATTACAAATATAAATGAAAATATTACAATTAGTGTACAATTAGTGTCTGAGACTGAGATGAAATCCCTCACGAACATCATACATTTACGTAGAAACAAATAAATTGATTTTTTGAGCTGACCACATTGCATCTTATATATTATTTGGCATTTGAAATTAATAAATATGTATGTCCCATGTACAATTTAGATATTCTTGTTTTAAAATTAATCTCTTTTTTTAAACGTAGATTTTAACTTGGTGCTAAATACGTATACCTTCTCCTTTATCGTGTCTAGAAACAGTAACTTACTAGTTCATAGAAGCAATTAAATGTAAATTCCCTTTCGGATGATGGAAGAGTGATCAAAATTCAGTGTATTAACACAATTTTTATTTTGCCAATTTCTTTTCTCGGGTATGTCTAATTTCATAGACTAGAGTATTCAGTAGTATGAGTTTATTGTCGTGAAGTAAAGATGTCCGTGATTTTTTATGCGTACAAGACAAATTTAAAGATAAATACTAGCAACTGCAGAAATGCTATCACAATGTAAATATATAATATACCTACTACCAACTAAATAGTATTAGAAACGCTTGAAGAAAACTTTCAATATCCATCAAAGTTATTTTCTGTCTGTTTTCTACCCAAATGCTGTAGAATTCTTACCAGTTCAACTTTTACTGACAAGGAGAAAATATTGCTGTCTAGCTTTTTGATGTAAGTCATTCATCTGATGTAGGATGACAAAGCTGATTTTCTACTCGATGTTTACTATTAATTGGAGGAACACTAGTACGTATAATACATACTATAGGTCAGGGTCCATAATTATAATTAATTCTAAAACTTATATACTTAAAAACATACCTCGAAATTGTGTCAAATAATGTCAGTGAACGTCATTACTTACGGTAGGTGGAAGTTGACCTAAATGTTGTAATCTATTTGGAAAATGCTACATTGCGCAGTAAACCAACTTATAAAAGTGCTGATGCGCGCATCGTAAATATTCTGCAAAACAAAATGTTCACCTCTGAAATTTTTCATTATAGTCACGGAACGTTGTAAAGACATTTTAAACTTTTAAATGTTGAGAAATAGAAAATATACGTGTAACGATTAGTTGTAGTAGGTAAATTGTGTTTGAAGCAGAAAAAGAGCCATTTTCCCCCTTTTATGGATGTTTTTGTGTATGTAAAGTCAAACTTAACTTATTCAATAATAAAGACAAATAACAACTTTAGCAACACAGCGGTGCATACTCGTACAACCTGAGTGACTTTTATCTGCACATTGCTTCCACAACAAACAAAGCCAGTTCCCTCACCACTCGTCGAAAAGTATATGGAATTACTTACTTATATTAAAGGTTACAAAAGGTTATCCGCCAAAAACATTATGCACAACAGAACACACTAACGAAAAAAACAAGATTTACGCTATGTCAGCACATAAATACTATCAACTACAGGTACTACTACACAAGTGTACATACAGTGGGGTCGCCCAGCAGCTTCCCATACATTTATAACATACAGCCTATTGTATGTACATATTATTATGTGGCTAAGGACAACAATATAGGACAGTTATAATAGGCTACATGTTATAAATGCATGGAAAGATGCTGGGCGTCCTTACTGTACATAAAGATATACTAATATACTACATACTATCTATATTGATGTAAAGCAGAACTCCAACTGTACGCTACTGATGACTATAATGTATTGATCTGTATTACCATCGTAAACTGTACGAGTAAAAATATTAAAAATGTACCTAATCGTGATGAATAAATAACTTTTTCCGAATCGACCGTTATTCTTTCTCCTCTATTTGTGCAATAAATATTCAAGGTCTTCAATCTGATTACAGCAGCATTACTGCAACTTCTTAATTTTCTCTCGGTATGTACATATACGCATAAAATATTTGCAAGATTGTTGGATTTTTCTTGTACAATTCATCCCGTCAATAAAACACAGAAATGCTGTAGATGCCAAGAAGATCGAAAGAGGATTCCTACGAAATGCTATCATACATCCTTACTACAGTCGGAAATTCTTGACATTTCTCATTTCTTTCATTCATCCAACGAGTTACTCAGTCGACCTCATAACCAGCTACGCTCACCAACATCTACGTATTTATACGTTCCAGCAGCAGCCCAGCTGAACTCGAACACAATGTACAACTTACCTTAATTAAGATTTCCTTCTCTTGTGTACTGGCTACGGAGAAATTCTTCTTGCATCTTGCGATCCTCCGCGGGATTCCATATCTTCATTACAACAGTCTCCAACTCGAGAGAGCAAATAAACTAACGTATTGCAAATTCTTTACGTGTTTCGTCAAGAAACGAAAAGATTTCTTTTTTAACTAGAACATCAGCTCTCGAACATAGTCTGAACTTTAGCAAGACAAAGGAGGCATCCGCCGCACTAGACCTCAACAATTCAATCTAATCTTGAAAAGTACATACCTAATACGATGATGTCCAGCTTCCTCTTAGTTTAACTCAATTCGTATCCATTGTGAACGACTACAAGACTATGACTTCAAAAAGATAAGGTTCGAGCACAGAATGTCCAGCCAAAGTACAAGTCCACATGAAAAGAACGTAATCCACAAGAGAAAGAAGGATTTTCTTCGCCATTTAATATAAGTGGGAAATTGAAATTATGAAGGAGGTGAAAGTAAAGATAGAGAAAGTTGGTGAAAGTGGTGTCGGATATTGCCATCATTGCTTGCACAGATGTACCTACACATATATTTAGCCAAGATATTGAAAGTAGGGCGAACTAAGACTCGTCGAGCTACGAACAGAGGAGTTCTGTAAAACAGTGCAACAGCACAAGCTCAATGCTTGTCTTCTATGGAAAGAAATATTGTAGCAGAGAATAACGTACAAAAGTCTTTCTACTATTTATATGTATACTATTTGTACTGAGAGATGAACTAATGCTCTTTCCACAATGCAAGATACTATCCTCTTTTTCTTTCTGATGTGTGTATGCTGTTTTGTCTTGTCTGGCACTCATCTCCTACAAGTTGGATCACGGTCAGGTCTAAATCTAAACCCGACTACCTAACCTTAAGCATTGGAGCTTATGTATTGTTAAGAGCAATTTTCTCTAACCCATACAGCACTTGCCCACCTTTAACGAGAGTATTACAGTTACTATTCCTGTTTACGATACTGCGTGGCACTTATAGTTACTGTTATGTTACGTCTTCCTAAGGACATACTAGCAGAAAGAGCAGTTGTTTACGTTTACGTACATGAGAAATATGCCTGCAGGCAGCACCACATAGTAGTGCATATAGTAGATCGAAGAAGACTAGGCAGGTTGTTCGTAGCTTTGGCGGGCATCTCTCTGGCATTATTACTACTGGTATACCTAGTATAGTCCCTGTTACCACATCACACAATGTAATGTACTTCCCTCATCTCTTCGTTCAACGTGTAATGTAATGTTACCCACAAAGTACAAGAAAATCAACTAAATTCTTTGGAGGGGATTAAATTGAAGGAAATTCAACGTCAGTCCAACAGGAAATGCTCTTTTACTGTGAAGGCACTCTTTGCGTGTTCTTCCATACTGCGTAGAACTACACTTGTGTAGTATTTGTAGACTCGCACGTATTCATAATATATATATATATCTACCAGAGCATCTAGTATATATAAAAGCATTGTAGTAGTAGTAGTGGGCGAAGGTGGTATGTGTGTATTTACTAATACCTATTACCTGACTAAACATATCATATGAAATGTACGTGGTCTGAGAGTAGAGAAGGAAAAGTAGATCGAGTTGGAATTGGAGTATTTTAAGAAATAGTTGTCGGTGGAGGCATTAAAAGTACTAGTCCTCTCGTCGTGGTCTGCAGTTACACACTGCTTACTGCCAGTGGTTTTCCTACTATTTGTGCCCACATGGATATATAAATGTACATATGTACATGCATATAGATGTGGTTGAAAATGTTCGTAGACTATATAGGGACAAAGTGGAAAAGGAAGGGAAAAGAGAGCGAGAGGAACGAGTGGACACACTCAAGTGGAACTAAAAGTTGGCCACAGAGCGAGTGAAAAGAAAAGAATTGGAGGCGGAAATTTCCACCCCATTAGTTCGCATCAACAAACCGCATTACTTTACTGACCGGCCCCGTCTACACTCCTTGTAGAAAAGATTATAACTGCTTCTTTCTTGCGATCTGTCTGTCTTCTAAATTTTTTTCCTCCTATCGACTACCAAAGGAAAGAAATGTGTCAATATTTGTCGGTTTTGCCACTGAAGAGTTATAGCACGCTTAAAGTGTTTCCTCGAATCCAATATTCACGTTTTTATGGAGTTCGCATACACCGTCGTCTGTAAAACTAACTTTCGCTATTATTTTACTTTACGCATTAGTGATGGATAATCAATAATCATAATCAGGCTGAGATACGAGCGTCTATATATTACGGTTCTCGCAATAATATCTGAAGTATTAGTAGTGGCATGTAGTCGTGGAAATAGTTGTTCGCTGCCGAGTCATTACGACCAATGAAAATCAATTCAAGGGACCGAAATCAGTCAGCACTGTTGATTCATGCAGCAGGAGAATTCGCTTCTATATATTAGGTGGTTATTTGAAAGAATAGTGTGATCGGAGGCTGGGAGAATAATTCTGCACCCATTCGTACTTGAGTGGAGTGAGGAGGTGAGGAGAATGGCCTAGAGGACGGAGCACCGGAACGAAGTGGAAGAGAAGAAAAAGGGTAGAAATAGAAATAAGTAGAATGTCAGAAAGATGGATAGGAGCTGAGATGAGTTTAGTTTCCTGGCCATGTGTGAACATTTTTCTATTTCTTTTTCTGGGGAAATGGCCATGCACGGCTTAAACGCTCAAGTCGAAAGAAAGTAAAAGTTATATACATTACGCTACATCATGTTCCAACGTTACATTCGAAGGAATTGCACGGAAAACTTTAAGTCATTTCTCTCTGGCTTCATTGCACTACAGCCGTCGTATAAAGATAGCACATATGAGATCGAACATATATTGATACTACGTGTGTGTGTGTATGTACGGCTATGGCAGAAACTTTTTCAAATGTATTTGTTTGTACAGTGTTGTTCGGCAATCATTAATGCTTACATCGACTAATTGTAATAACGAATACACAGCTACTTTCATTAAATAAATATCATTTACATGTGTGTCAACTTGAATTATGACAAATGGAGCGTAAACTTGATTTTAATGGCCACTTTGATGCATTCTAACGGAAATGAGTGCTTTAAGAGGACTAATAGTACATACTATATACTAAACGCGTGACTGGGAAATATTAAATTTAGAGCTACATATACAACTAAAAATTAAACAACTTCATACATATATCATTAGGTTCAAACAGTCCCACTGAACCCTCATGAGGCTGGCGCTCTATTTATTATACTTTGGTTGTTCATAAAAATATAATTTTGGCAATCGGTAACTACAGGTAAACTAAATTGTTTTAGATTATGTACATTAGCATGCAAAATTTTCTCTCTATATTTGGTCAAAATTATATTTTTATATTATTCTCTTTTTTAAACAAATTCTTGACCAATTTTCCGCCAAATTGTTTGAGAAAATAAATTTTGTTGGTAGACACTAGCACTAACTTAATGTTGCCTGGTCCACTCATGGAATACTTTTTACAGTACCTACCATCTATTTCGGCAAAATTCCATTTTTCATGCAATTTTTGTGATTTTCACTGCACATTTCATTTTTGTCTCAATTGTTTGTCTAAAATGTTCGAAAAAATAAATTTTTTAGTCGACCCTCTTCTAATATTCAACTAGCAAGTTTCACTTCATATGTAGAAAATTATCAGTACCAAAAAAAGAGATTTCCCATTACATCTAAATAGAGAACACAGAACTGAAACTCAAAGCAGTTTTTTGTCTCCATGTTGGGTATGTGTTAATCAAATTTTAATAATTAATGCAATCATCAAAATTAATTTGTTTTAGAAATAATTCGTTTAATAATTAAACTGTTAACGCTTAAGTTATAATAGGGTGAAGAACATACCTACTTATAAATGCCCCCACACTTTTTACGACAACTACGAAGATGAGAAGCGTTATAAATAATTTATATTATCTAAAAGGGCTGATGGCTGTGTAAAGAGAGGATATTGTTATAAAACATGCATACTAGTAGTATTAGTATTGTACATTAAGTTGCTTTATAAGTAACTATACTACCCCGATGAGAAGGGAACCCTATTCCAACACCTTAAACCACATCAAACCAAGCCATAGAACAGCCCAAACAGATCCGTACGTCGCTAACAAGAAGAGCAAGTAAGTAACCTGGTACCGTTCTACAAATGAAACAGCAGAACTCAGTCGCGCTGTTTGTGTGGGCGTCGGTATACAAAGTTGATAGACTACTAGGGAGTTAAGATACAGGCTGAATGCTCAAAGGAGTGAAAGGCTTGTAAAAGGATTAAAGTAAAGTGCAGTTAGACAAACACATTAGAGCAATCTAGCACTAAAGTGGATGCGGATTGACTGACAAAGTAAGAATGTATGTTTTTGTGCGGATTTGCCTACAAAGAACTCTTGCTGTATTTAGAGAATTGGTGCTGTGTTAGTGGGTACTCCTGGAGGAAAATCAGCAAAATCGTCAACAGTCAAAACATTACCAATGTCCCCATTTTCTTTATACACGCAGCTGGTGCCTGCCTTTTGATGGACGGACCAAGAATTCTTTTACAGGAGTCAAATTGGCAAACGCGATACCACTAATGTCAGTTGTTTTTGCATTAGCATTCGTATATTATACGGTAACACAAAAAATGAATAGAGTTCGGTTATATGTGTAATGCGTGATGAAGTTCAGTCGTCGACTAGAGACAAATGAAGTTGACTTGACTGTACTAGTATATGTAGTTGGCTACAAATACAAGGCGATGTTGGACTTGTCTGACTTGAAAAGTGAAACCTCTTTGCTGTACGATCCGAGAGAGTCAAGGGAAGTCAAGTGAGTTGAATCTAGAAGGCTTAGTCACTCAGCCGTACATGTGGCCACTCTAATCGACACTATTGGCTGCTACATGGTTACACTGACAACTTCTTGGAATGGTAATGTGGTGATGGTAAATATCAGAGTATATTATGCGTGTTGGTAGAACGTAGTACAAAAATCCAACGATTTAATTTATGTACAAATGTGTAAGTAGCATTGCGTTGGCCCAGCAAATCGCACCAAAAAGAAACTTGATGAATGCATATTGACTTTGGAGAGGCAAAAACAATTAATTTACTAACGGACGTAATGAATGAATTCACAGAATGAAAGTTATGTGAATAATCGTGCATGTAATACTACACAGACTCCTCTTTCTATCTTATTTATATAACTCATTATATAATGAGCTCAACGTTGCATAAAACTATTTATATTTATTTGAGCAGAACCACTCCAAAATATATCATGGTGGGGAAAGCGGTGAAAGTACTTGCACCATGTAACTAACTATAAGGACCCCAAAGCAAGTATTAAACGGAAAGATGTGACAAGCGACAGTTGGTGTACGTGTGCACGTATGCACATGTGTACGTACAGAGATACTACAAGTACAGTAAGTGTACTTTCTCTATAAGTAGGTAATGCAAGGAAGAAATGCTGTAGAACTTTCACCATCCATTTTGGAAAATGTCACTTGGCTTGAGTTGAGTGAACTTGACTGACTAGAGCCGATCTCCGTCTGTTTCAGCTTTAGCTGAGACAAGTCTTGACTCAATACCAACTTAAGTATTCCTTGGGAGAGCGAACGAAGGGAAAGATGATAAGATACAGGCGATCAGAAAAGATCAGATATACTAAAGATAAGCAGTTACACACTGATATCTAAAAGTATATACTTTGTATTTATACAAGTACGCAATGGAGATAAAACATATATATCTTGCGTTAGATAATAGGTGGTATTTACAAGTTCCACGCATTGAAACAAAAACCCGAGCCAACGAAATTCAATTCAACTATTGTCTCTTATTATAGTGTACAATGTGCGGCCTTAGTATTAGTTCTTGCTTAGCTACCTATTTGATAGTGGATAGTGAAGAAAAGAGAAAAGCTGGTCATGTATTTAGATCGATGCGTTATCTTACTGCCTCTCTATATAAGAGTTCTATGCTATTGTTCTTCTGACGAAATACGTGTATAAATACACCTATAGTTTCGCTGAACAAAAATGCTGATGTATTGTATTTGTGTTTTGTATTTCGATCTGTGTGTGCTTTACTTGCAGTCAAAAAGTGCTTCTATTTGTAGTACGTTATTTAAGTATGATATCTGTATACGTTTTCCCTTGAGCTGATTCGATTTGCTATAACATAATAGTAGGAAAATTCGTAGAGAATGGAATCTTCTTTTTGTGGGCGATGGGGCCATGCTTTGCTACTAGTCCTGAGCAAAGAAAAGAGAGTGGCGCACACATATGCACACAAACACAGAGACTGAAAGAAAGAGACGACGGTTCTTAGGAAAAAACGCAGCGAAGTGAATTTGGTCGAAGAGTGACAGTACTTACTGTCGCTTTGGATCTGATCTGTCTCTCGTAGAAGATCCGAGAAATCTTCTGGATTAAATATATTGATATTCTATGTACTCCCAGTGTCTAGTCGATAAGGGTGAGTTGTCTTCAGAAGAAAATCCAATAGAAAGAAAAGAGAATTTGCGTCAGACTAGTACGGACAACTTGCAGATATATACGGATGCTAGAGTGGCAGTTATTAGTATACAAGTGGATACGTCGTACCTATTTCCCCCTTAGCTCTCTCATACTATTCAGAACGTGTACGTCTCCAAGCTACTACTAGTGCCAAAAACATATAGAGACGGTATGTCAAAGAAGAACTTAAATCCCATACCATGTGCATATATAAGGTTTAGTCGTATTAAGTAGGCATTTGTACTTGAGAGAAGTCAAGTCATTGGATTGGCATGGCTTTGCTTTAGTTTACAGAGAGAGAGAGAGAGAGGGAAAGAGAGAAGATTCAAAATAATATCGGAACCGTAGCAATTATTCCGTGCGTACATACTTATAAGGGTAGCAGCGAGAATTAATATACATTGTACATGTAGAAAACAGACGGAGGGGGGTTGCCGTCGCTTATGTCTTCTGCACATGGAGCAGCAAAAGCGACTGGTATATAGTATAAATTGTCTAAAGACTTGAGAAATAGTTAAGGTGCATTAAATTCTAATTTAAAAATGTACGTGTTTTCTCATCCATAGCATTTTACGTTCCGTTCAGCAAAGAAAGATTCAATATTTATTTAACTCGACTACGTCTATAAGCTTCACTTGTCTTGCCGTATAACTTAAGAGAAGAAGGGGAGTGACTGCTTTAAAATTGATGGAATAAATGTTGTGTTTGAAGAGTTTCTATATGCAGGTAATGTAATTTTATTGCGTTCGCTCACTTTATGTGTATTTCCTCACGGTTCCAGTCAATTGTGTCACAAGTCAGTGATGGAGGTGTTTATAAAAACGTACGTTACGACAACTTTTACACAAGACGCCACACGTGGGAGCAAGAGGAGGGGGCGAAAGTAAAACTTTCAGTGTGTGTCCCACCTTTTAAATGACTACAAGTCAACAGTCACACAGCTGAGTAATACATTATAACTGCCCCTGCCATTTGTACGGTGTGCATTCCCCTTGATAGAATAAGGCCGCTTAAAATTCACCGTCGCATCTGCAGTAAAATCGTAAGGTAAACACTACAAGCACACTTTTCTCAATGCACAAGTGTCACAATCACAAAAAGTCATGTCATGTCATCTCTTAGTATTTTCTATTCCGTGCCACCTACTACGTGGACGCCCATGTGTACAAAGTTACTTTTAAAACAGCCACCGTACGCTAAGTCACTTTAACATTTAGGGCATCAAGAGATGCTCTTATACTACATACAATATGGGATGCTACCATAGCAGAAGTAGTACGTCCTTCTCCCTTGTTCAAGGAATTGAAGCGAAGCAAAAGAATAAAAGCAAATCCTTCCGTCAGTTTCTCATGGGATTCACCTTTCGTCTCATCCTGTCTCTTTATATAGAAAATAAATGTGAGCGTGAGTGAGTGAGTGAATGAGCATAACAGACCTAGAAAAAGTAACCACTCTTTGCTTTCTTCCTTTTTTATCAACTTGTCTCCTCCGCATACTTTTATATTTTCATGCTCTTATGCATGTATTTCTCCACTCACTTTTCCATGTTCTTCTGTGTGTGTGTGTGTCGTGTGCGTGCTCTGTAGTGACTGTGTCGCCTTGTAGCAGGTACGAGCAGGAGACCAGAGAAATAGAGAATTCTTGCAATAGAAAAATAGAGAGAACAGAAAAGGAGAGAACCACATAAATAGGTGGAAGACAGGACACGACAGTGCTTTCGCCTCTCTTTGCTTAGCTATCTATCCGTCTCGATTTATGAATGTATTTTCTATCTGTGTATCCACTGCTCTTACACATACACAATCTCTCCCTTTCTACTATCTGTGCTTATATAGTCTCCTGTATGCATTAAGATAGGACTTTATTTTCCGTTCGGTTTCGTTCGAGTTGATCTGAGAGCTCTTTTCTTGTCTTGTCTTGAGTAGACTCAGGACTTCTCTCTGTGAGTGCATATATCGGTAAGCAGATTATGCTCTAAGCATTTTCTACTCTTGTTCCTAATTCCGAAGAAGACCCCAGGGAGGCTAAACTCAAGTCAGTCAAAAAGAAAGGAGACGGCAAGAATCTAAAAGAGACTGAGAAAAGTTACGCTCTCTCTCTCTCTCTTCGCTTTTTTCTCTTCACTCTATCCTTTGCCATACAATGTGCAGATATTATGTATGTATGTACACACTCCGCTCTACCATAATGTAATGCAAGTGATGTGAATTTGAGTTAGGAGTGAATCGAGCTATCGGGAACTCTATTTATCTAATATCTCGTTTAAGGCGCAAATGCATAAGCCATCAGATATGTGTAGATTAATAATGGGAGAATTCACGTGTCGATGTATCCACTATACTCTTCTCTCTGATGACTGAGTGAGATGCATCGAAAATAGTGGATTCAGAAATTATACGCATCAGCATTGACTTTGATTGCGTCATTGTTACAGTCTCCAAAATGTACAAAATTCTGAAATAATACAAATACCTATATGTAATTGTCTCTAAAACATGTTGCAGTATATAAATAATATTGAGGTACATACTAAAGGGTACAAGTAATTGGAATGTGGATCTTGTAGTAAGCGTGGACAGACCAGAGCCAGCTACTAAAAATTTATGCATCCTTTTGTGTACAAGGAACAAACACCGATCAAATTGTAAATTAAACTCCACTTTGACATACCTTCATTAATTTCTGAGGCCGACTTTTCCTACTCACGCCGCTGAGATACTCCCGTTACCATTCTTACGGAGAAAGTGGAGCACATTCAGGCAAAATAATGTTCCTGAGCGAAGAATTCAAAGGGAGATTAAGTCAGAAACTCCATTTTCAGTTGTTACTTCGCATTCTATGAATAAATAAGCTGAAGATGGTTAATTGTGTTGTCTTGTCCATTTAGCAGAGTCAGAGATAGTCGGTGATGACATTGTGTTGTGGAAGAAGACGAAAAGTTATGTTCTACATTCTCTGTTTCTCTGTGTTTCTAGTCTCAACAAATTAAGGTTCAAACAAAACAAGGTACTCAATGCAGGGTCAGTTAGTGTAGAAAAATTCAAATTTCGGGTCTTTTGGCCAGTCCATATAAAATTGAAAATTCATATATTCGCGCTTGTGCGCATTTTAATATTGTCTTATTTTCACTATCTCAACTCAATAGGACTGAATTCTACTGCACAACCTTGAACACAGCTGCTGCTGCTGCTACACATGAGAAATGCACAAAGACACAGAATAACAAGGAAAAGTAAACGAATTACTCAAATCCAAAATTTATTACTAGAAATTTAAGTTTTCTGTTCTCAGCAAATGAGTCTGCCGAGACTACATTGTCTATCTAAAAAACCGGAAGATATCTTTAAAATATTAGCCAAGAAAACGTAGCTGAAAATTTCCAACGTCTACCAAGAAGGTAGCAGCAGAGGCAGCAGCTCGAAGCGGAAGCTAAAGTATGCATGTGTTTTTCACATTTTCTCTTGTGAGTTGCCAGAAGTTTTCAAGAGTTTTAAGTTACTTAGGTGTCTGCAGAAAAAGACTTGTAGGTAATCTTTTCTCATAGTGTTACATCGATTGGTGTGAATAGGGAGGAGGAGCAGAGAGAGATAGAGGAGAGAGAGAGAGAGAGAGAGAGAGCGGACGATTCAATGCGATGCGACGACAAGTTGGATGAATATGAAGGATTTGAGCTGAAGTGAAAATGTGTGAAAAGCTCAATTGACACACAGCCGTGCCACATAAATACTAGAGGATAGCCAAACCAAACTCGACTCAATTGAACTTTGTCAGATAAGCTAACATGGAGTTCCACACGGCAGATAAAGGAGGAAGGGGAAAGTAGTAAGTAAATCTTCAACGACTACTACATACTTATACATAGGTAGATATACTAGTAGACCGTAGGAACTCGCCTCGACTGGACGAATCTCTTCTCTCTTGAAAATCTGATCGTAGATTCACTTCGCTTCGCTTGCATTGCAATTGGCTCGGTGGGGCAGGAAGTCTTGGTTTTAGCTATAAACTACCAAGGCACGAGATATACTCTTCCACGTACTAAATACTACTACCACTACCCTCACAAAATGCACGTACAGCAAAGCGAAGAGTGGGTTGCACTCCAGATATTAGCTTTAGGTAAATAGGCACGGCTTTGTATTCCACACTTGAAGTAATACTACCTAGATTTGGCGGACTCTCTCACTCTCTAACACTCACTCTCTGCTCAATGTAATATGTAGGAGTAGCAGTACACCGTATGCCTTTCTCCTCTTCTACCTTCCTAACTTATGTATTATTATAAATACAGTTGTACTAGCGTAGGTGCATAAGTGGTACTATTATGTAGGTCTGATATCTTCCTTTTCCCTACAAATATCTACACACGTACTGAGCAAAGAGAAGAATGGGAGAGGGTATTAGCTATAGGAAATCTTCTAGTAGTAGAGTTAGTGGTAATTTCCATAGAAGAAAGTTTGACATCTGTTACTGACAGACTCCTCGGATGGAAATTATTCTGAAGAAGAAGGTGCTGTCATTGCATTTTAATTAAGTCTGCTAACTCAACTCTGTAATTCATCCAACCAGATCTCCATCCACATGCAGATGAGCTCATGGCTCCCATAACTGTGGACCCTGTCTGCAGTACTCGTATTCTGTGTCTGTATGTTCTACAGTGTCTCCTATGCTGTATTCACATGTAGAATAGTCGGTGGGAGCAGAGGTAGAGTAGTAAGTCTTCTATTTTCCATCCCTTACTACAACACCAGCCAAGTTCTAGTATGTACCATTACTACTACAGAGTCGAACCGAACTATTTGTATTATAAGTAAGTTTACAGCATCTTGGTATTCTATTTATATTCTAGAACATTGGTTGCTTGGTTCACTTGTTTCTATGTAGTACAACAACTATTACACTATTCTAGAGGCCACCTAGTCCTTCTTCTTAATAGATGAGAAATGAGATAGTAGTAGCGGGAGCGATATCAGCCTATGCTATTCATGAACGTAGAGACATACGGTGGACTTTCACCATGGAGTTTTAATAGCTTAGGTGTTAGTTTAGGCGAGCAGATTTCCCTTTCGCCTTTCACTTTGCCCTTTAGATTGCTTGTTGTACTGCTATCTGTAGTAGTACAGGACTGTGTAGTGGAGAAAAGCGGGGTGTGAGTGAGTGACGAGAACAGCTCCTGAGCCCAAGTTGACTGAGGCGAGTGTGAATGAGTGAATGTGTGGGATAAGAGAATTCAATTCATTTTCTCTCACACTCTTCCTCCTAAGATTAACAACACTTTACGCATAAACACTTGGGCTTCCTTAACTTCAGTTTGCTTTCCTTTGAAAGAAGTTGAATGGGAGAAGAAGCTCTTGAGTTATTTCATGGGTTTCTGATAAATAGAGCGATAGAAGAGAGAAATTTTATGTTGTCTTTATGGTAGGCAGCTGCAGCCACGAGACAAACTCGTCCTCAACACGAATAAAAACTCTGAATCAAAGTTCTTGATTGTGAGCTTCCTCCGGGAAATAATTCCCACCAGCACTTTGTCGCTGTGGGAATCCAATTCTAGCCAAGTCGAGAAAGTGACTGCACTTTGACCCACACTATTTGTACAAATATAAATTAAATGTCATAAACAAAGAGCAAACTTTTGGCCAACTAACCATAATATTGTGTTTGGAGAATTTTCCAAACGTTACATTCTCCACTAGAAAATCCGCAATTTTTTTATACTTTTACTACAGAAAATACATTCTAAAGAAATTGTCGAACATACTGTAACTAGATCAATATTCCATTGATATACTAAAGAAGAGTATTGGCTGGGATTATGGTGAAGCGAAATTGGAAAAGAGTAGGCTCTATTACTTATTCGATAAAATTTTCTCCGGCAATTTTATGGAAATACAGGTGCGATTAGGTATGCAGAAGTTTGGGATAAAAATAAACGTTTTCGATATGGATGTAAATGAAAATGTACATTCAGATGTTGGCCGGGATAAGGAGGGAAGCAGGAGAAGAAAGAAGGAGAGTCTATAATAAACTAGACTGGAATACAGTGGAGTTCAGCCCAGCAAAGATGGTCATGATGATACTCAATATGACTTTAAGTGATGACACAACAACGTTCACTTGGGCTGATGCGTCTCTTCACTTTCTTGAGTTTTCAATGGTCCAGTGAAGTCTTAGCATTAGTTTGCTTTCTCTTGCATTGCTTGGCTTAGCATTTCCTTGTTCACTACGACTATTCCTACCACTACCACTGGTATATTTCAACTTGTTCAGTTCAGCTTACACACGAGAGAGGAGAGACTCAAGACTACAGAGAGAGAGAGAGAGAGAGAGAGACGAACAGTTGAGTGAGTTGAGTTACAAACTTTGTGCGGTCTTGGCTCCGGAAACCAGGAGTTAAATTTTCAACCGTTTCCTCTTCATGTCTTATTCAGCAAATTTATGCCGGCACAAAGTACTCTTCTGTAGTTTTCTACTTAAAGTGAGTCCGCCCTTTCTCTACCAACCGACACTGTCGACTCACATTCACATATTTACTGCTCAGGAATTGTATATGTATGCGCCACCAACTACTTTCTACCTATCTGCATGACACGGGGAAGGTTACCCACATTACTACTCTACCTATTCTATATACTATATATGGAACTGCATTCACATAGGCCCCTCTCTCTCTTTCCCTGTGTGTGCCAGATAGAAGATAAAGATAGACCCATATCAACTTCTACTTACTCACTTACTTACTTACCGTCATTTACAATACTCTGATCCTCTCTTTACTGTGTATTGCATATACTTATGCGGCGTCCGATAGATAGGCCCGAACGATAGACAGACCCAAGCGAAATTGGTTCCAAAGTGTATAGGGTTGGCCCAATCCTCTCATTCGGTAAATATGTAGGTCCACGACAAAAGGCTTAACTACCTCTCTCTTCAATGTTTCACTTCAGTAATATCTGTACATAATAACTAAACACTACATACCACATTGCTTTATACTCATTACCAGAGGGCGGATATGTATGATCGATAAAACATTTGCGACATCGCAGGAAAGCTGCAGCATGCACTGCTGGCAGCATGCTTGCACATGCTATAGCCTCCGTGCGATTTCCGAGATTTTCCGGACAAGTTGCGTAAACCTCGACAATACTAATCGAATTATTTTTGTAGGAGGTCCGCAAGGATGTGAGTATTAAAATAATGTGACATAGTGTACACATTGTGCAGAGTTCTTATTAATTAAGCCAAACAATGAAGAAAGAAAGTATTTGTCGGGGTGGGCCTACATATCGAGATTACACGTTTGAGCCTATTCAGCGAATGAGACAATTGGACCAATTCTCCTTTGGAACCAATTTCGCTTGGACCTGTCTGTCGTTTCGGCCTATCTATCGGGAATCGTTTACTACTATGTAATGTAATGTAATGCAGCTTAACTTTATGTACATTCTTCAAATAAGTAACTGCCACTGCCGGGCAACAACATTCGCACTCTAAATCCGTCACAGTTAATCCTCCGTTTAGTTGCAGCTTAGATTTTATACTGAACCAGTGCTCCAAAAGTTATAGGTATACTACAAGTATAGTACACATGTATGTAACTGCTAATACTTTTATTGCCTTATTGCCTCTTATGCATTTAGTATTTATACAGCTACGTATACTACACACAATACTCTTCGTATGCGTTTAAACAAGACTACATTTTATTCGAGGTATCAAATTATCTTGTCTTGACATCTCTGTTTCACCATGCTGTCCTGTCAGTGAACACATTACATTTTTCACCGGTTCGTACTATGCTGTGATTTTATTTTATTCCTTCCGTGCCCTACATTTTAAATACCCAGTCCGAAGAGATGCTACAACCATTAGTGTACGCACAATAGTTTTATATAAGAAATATATCTGGCCATAAATTCCTTCTAATTTTCTTTCCCGACAGATGATATTATGAATGAAGGAAATAAGATCTCGCGTGTGTGCAAAGGAACGCAATGTAGCAGTGGGAAGAATATGTATGTTTTTTTGTGAAGCCGACATGGTAACAAGCCCTGTGCGTACGGCTAATGTCAGCGTTTATTTTGTGTAACATGTAACATGAAATATTAAAAGTAGGGAAAGTGGATCTAACTGCCATACGCGCAGGGAAGCATTGCCTTTGATTTATGTGGGTAAACCGGTGAAAGGTTTATTTGTCAAACGGAGCTCACTTACGTAGCATAATATTACATTTACATCACATCAAATCATCTTTTGCACACACAGAGAGAGAGAGAAACATTCTAAATCTACATTGCATTACGTTAGTAGCACACAGCGTATAATATAGTAGTAGTTCTTCTCGTGGAGAAAGCAGTTAGACAGGACAAGAGCGGGGCGAAAGTATATTTATACAAAATATCAACACGGAGGAAAGCATATTAAATTATGTTGCACTAAAGCTTCCATTCCACATCGTAATTTATTCTTTTGATGGACATAAAGTGAGTCGAAGTGACAGGAAGACAACATCAATCCATATGCTCCTACCGTACGTCAACTGCTTTTAGGAATTTCAACATGAGTAATATTCCTGTCAAAAATGCTAAGTAACCTGTCCTGTCTGCTCTGTTGTGAGTCATCTAATATTAACTTTATTTTAGAGTTTAACTGATAGAAAAGGAATCCTCTGTGTGTGTGCGTGTGTGTGTGTGCTTCAGCCCTACCTATCTCTACGTTTAAGTTGACTTTTCTTCTATCCTATAATCATCATTTAATTTGCATAACTTGATCTTCCAGGCACCAAGCCCCACTACATACTGTACGCATTCAAACGGGAGCAGTGACTACTGCAAAGCTGGATTCTCATTTTCATGTTTACATTAGAAAGTACATATTTCAGTCGAGTTTTCCGTGCATGGCTAATGTCATGTTTTATGCATTACTTAAACTACTACTACTTCTTGGTATGTACTACAAAGTATATAGTGGCACACAGTCATACAGCCCGCTTGTTTACCACTGTATTGCATGTATGATAAATAAGTATTGTAAAACATACCTACACATAGTCATCCTAGCAACTACACAGAGTAAGAAAGCACCGAAAGAATGTAAAGTGACTGCACACAGCATTCTCAAGTATGTATTCGTAGTAGTTGTAAAGTAATTTGAAGTCGTTGTTCTTAATGCTTGAATTCCTCTTCTGACAGAGTCAACATGCCATCACAGAAATTAAATCAGCTCGACGGATTGTGTGTGAAATTCTTTCGTGTATTTGCAAACTAAATAAAATTGTATATGTATCCCCCCCCGGAGAAATAATTATTTTTGCCGTTGTAAAGCTTCACTTAATAAATAAAGGAATTGGATCCCACAACTTATTCTAGATGTTATGTACTACATACTAGACCAATTTACTCAGGAGGCAATTGAAACTAAATCGTTAAGTATTAATACGTTTTAAATAGTAAGATTTGATAGAAAAAACAAAAGTGTTCAGAGTGAGTACATTCACGTGATTTATTAAACTTTTCTAGTTCTAAAAATCTAGAATATGTGCAATAGTTGTCAGAAATCATTGTTAGTGTAGAGATAAGGAATTGCTGGCCTAAACCAACGTATGGTATAAAGAATGGGAAAGTGTGTGAAAGTTTTTCCTTTTTTGTTCTTTGGTTGGAGTGAAAGGAAACAGTTAGCGAGTGACTGTAGAGCATGACAAGCGAACACTTACCCCCATCAGGACAGGAATATTTGCTAAGTATGGGGAATAGTAGGAGAGCCCCGTTCTATTAGTGTGAAGGCTAACTGACTACTTACTTGTAGAAAAACATAACTTTGAGCTTTGGTGTGAAAGCGAGAGAAGTGAACTGTGATAGGCAAGTCTTTGCCTTTTCTTTGCACTCTATCAAAGCATGTCGCTCTATCGAAGCCATATTATATCATAAGGGGAATTGTAGTAGTACTTACTTACTTATTGTTAGCACATAGTGTGCGAGTCCAAGTCGTGCCAGCACATCCACTATATACTACATACAACTGTAGTACTGTATGCGTGCATAAAGCGAACCAGTGAGCTGTATTATTCAGTTCTTGTGCTAGGAGAAAGAATGAAAAGCAACTCAACTGTCTGTCATTCTCATTCTGGTTGTTAGAAAAGGAATTGAATGAAAAGCAGCAAAATAGTCTCAGTGGACTGGAACTGTGATGGGATTTGGATGTGATGTGTTCTGTTCTATTCTGGCTTTTCTGACGACTGGAGATCGTCGAAGCGAGACCGTCTTATATTATCCTCCCGGTAGTAACTTTAAGTAAGTGAAAGCGGAAAAGGAGGTGAGCGGAGCGCAGTGAGTGGAGTAGAGCACTGAAAGAGTGAGAAGTGTGAAAAGTCGAAGAAAAATAAAAGAAACGAATGTCAGTGAGCAAGAAAGGGAGAAGAGAAACCAGCCAACAATCCGTGAGCGTCCACGGAACACAGAAAAACTGAATGTCTATGTATTTGTATATAGATTACTATATGGATATGCGTCCCTTCGTTCCAAAGAATGTACTCAGCCACTTCACTCACTATCTGTAATACAGATAGTGAAACATTACAGTCGTCGTCCACTAGACCAGACTGCACCGACGGAACAAACTTAAAATACAGCCTCTCACGTAGTTTGCTCCGATTATGTACATGTAATGTATATTTATGTGGAAGTTATAGATGGGGGCTAGTATTGCAGACACCGACCACTTTAAACCCCACGAAGCCGCAAGCCCGGGATCCTCACTACCAAATCGTGTAAATTGAAACGAATTGCAACGCATCTTATGTATACAAGGCCAAGGCTCACTCCACCTCAAAATCAGCTCTCTGTGGTAGGTATGTGTCTTCTAGTCCTAAAAGATTCAAATATTAATGTTTATTCGTAGTAGTGTATAAAGGACTTTTCCCCCAAAAAAGTATTTTAGAAGCTTTTCGTGAGTGTGAATAACTACCAAATTTGTACACATCTTCCATTTCGGATTTTATGCTCGATTTAGAGTACTATTTCACGCCTAACCTACATTTTGGGGGGTAATCATAAAGTACTTTACGCTGCGAGGGGAGGGTTGGATCTGAGAGTTGCATTACGCGGATATACTATAACATTGGGCTCCTCCCTTCTTTGCGTTATGGAGAGGTTAATATTGTTATACTTGTTTTAAAATTTGTGATATAATTCTTGAGAAATGACAGGATTACCTCGAGGATGTCCATTGTGCAATGGATATAAATTTTATACTTTTACCGATTGAATTTTCAAAAGGTATCTTTCATCAAGCAGCAGAAAATCCAATTAATGCAATACAGTATAAGAATAAATGAAATTGAGTTTGTCTACCATAATTACTAGTGTATAAATAATCGAACGCGTTTGTACTAGTTACACAGATTACAGGTTACATCCATATTTATTCAATTAATGTGACAATTTTATTGTGTAAAATTTGATGTCCCAACGAAGATTATCGAAAGAAATAGCACTAGATCGAACAAATTCATAAATATTTATCGTGATAGGAGTGTCAAATAAATAGGTAATTTTAGTTTGATTTCAAATGGCTTTTGGAAATATATGACGTAAAATTAAAGCACATGCAAAATAAAGCCAAAGTGAAAGACAAAGATTGTTTCCACTAGCAGTAGTTGTTGGAATTTCAGGGGTAGTAGTGTCACTTGTAGTCTGATAGAAGAGCTCAATATTCAGCTTTCGTCTGCTGTCCGTGCAAGGGACTTCCTCGTTGCTGAAACAATCACACAGAAACCAAATACAAATAACTGATTTAAGACGTACAAATATAAGTAAATATTTTTGTTCTAGCGCATTTAGGTCCGCTTCTAGCAGTAATCTCATCTTACGTTTGAGTTTTAACTAGAAAAACATTAACATTTGTCGCTTCAAGGTTACTGTTTTCACAGATTATATCGCCGAGAGTTCGTTTTCGTAGTTCTTCCAGTTGAGGTTCAGTAAATGCACCCACTTCACTTTCATGTGTGAAAAAGTATCTGTCTCCATCCTTCAGCTTCTTGAATTGTTCTGCCTGAATGCATATTTCACCGATTGTAGAGTATTATTTATTAAAGAACCCTTGTCCTTTCTAATGAATTAAAATCAATGAATTATCTTTAGACTGCAAAATAAGACAATGTACCATTAAGCAGATAAAAGTAGGGCCAGATTTTGCATCTGAAGTGGCAGTTTCCACCAGTCCTCCAGTATATAGATCTATATCTTGTGGACTATCATAAACTTGTTCTAACTTTCCCCAATTTGTCACGCTAATATCAACAGGAGGAGTTCCATCAAATGAATTGGGTAGCGCAATCAAATTACAATATTCCCGAAAATGATGGTACGCAGGTGTTCCTAATTTTTTAATAAATTTTAATCAACTCATTAAATGTACCCATGTGACATGTTAAAAGTGTGACGCAGCATTTTAATTACCGTGATCTCGTCCTCGCTGTAAAGGTTAAGAAAGGTTTATGCATTCATTATAAAATTCATTTTCAAAAAACCGTCCCGGTGGATTGATGGATATGCACTATGCACGTTTCACATAAATAATAGCAAGGTTTAATTGTGTACCTGAATATTTCTAGCTGCCAAATCGCTTCCGAAGTCAGCGGTGGATGTTTTAAATAAATGGTTAGTCAGACCATCAGAAATAGCAGCATCGTAAGCTTGAGCGTTTTGATGAAGTAAACCAGATAAAATCAATTCGTAACCACTTCCGTCACTGGTATTTTGAACAACCTATTTAAAATATCTCGCTATGAGAATGCGTATATTTAAATGGAAAATTCGGATACTGTAAGCTGTATTTGTGCATGAATTGTTAGCACTGAGCATGTACCGCATCTGAGGTGAAGTAGTGATCTTTAATTGCGTAACCGTGTTCCAAATTTCCATTAATTAAAAATTTGATTAGACCATTCACCATGGTGTGTCCAAAT
Source organism: Plutomurus gul (assembly GCA_019776185.1). Taxonomy (NCBI): domain Eukaryota; kingdom Metazoa; phylum Arthropoda; class Collembola; order Entomobryomorpha; family Tomoceridae; genus Plutomurus; species Plutomurus gul. The sequence continues at coordinate 22,164 of JABASC010000503.1, forward strand.
CTGTAGGCCGCCACGGAAAAAGAATTGGAAAGGGAGGGATCCACATCTTTCTTGTAGGAGGTATAACCTGTGCTGGGCAGTATTAAATCGTGACTCTGCATCGCCGCATCTCCCAGGATAACAGGTAGAAATTCGTTGTAGGTGATTTGTTGAAGCTCAGCAGTGACGATTCGTCTAAAATGTACCAGTCATTAAATTTCTGTTATTTTTGTAGGACATATTTGTATGGATGACTGCCAGTTCGCAAACCTACCTGGTTTCCTGAAATATAATTTCGTCAGACCAATCTGTATTTTCTTCTAAAACTGCGGCAATTCTGTTATGTTCTCGCAGAAACACTGCAAGCATACAATGTAATCTTGCAAATTGGGAATTTGATTTCATTAAAAATTAACGGTGCGTTTATTTAATCTCACATGCATGCATTACTGCCAATCCAGGCATTTCATCAGATCTCACATCACCAGCTTTTACTCTCCCAGGGTTTTGCACACCAGGATCGACATCAGATGTCCAAGGTAGATATCCCTTGTGCTCACTATTTTCTTCCATAAGACCTGAAATGCGTAAAAATTCCCTTTCGAAGAAATATCACAGATTTCGTGCACATTTCCTACGAGAAAATAACAGATTCGTTAATTACCTCCTCTAAATTGACGTAGCATTTTCGTGACTCTTGAATCGGACCCATATACTTGTGAGCCATCAATGTATGCAGTGATACCATTAAATTGTTCCCTTCTTCTTGTGGGAGTGCCTACACAAAATCAAATTTAATGTGTTATTACCAAAAATTGAAATTGTATTTATTAATTAATTAATTAATAATTATTGTATCATACTTGGAAAGCAATAAGAGGTAGAACGCGTGAATTGTAAACATTTTTGATTAATGGGACCAAAGAAATCGTCATCATCGGCGACGGTGATAGGAAAGCAGTTGTCATCTAATTCGCTGGGGTCGTCTATGCAGCACTGCAGACCTGTAGGAGTTATGTAGTACAGAAATTGGAAATATTTAACCCTGTGTTTGTTTGTTTTCAATAATAGAGTCTAAGAGTCATACCTTAAAATTATAATGGAGATTACTTACTATCTCAGTAATTTCTTAAATAACTTGAATTTATGCTTCTCGAGGCACACATTTTATAAGAACTTTTATTACATCAACAGCCAATATATCTTTCATCTTCTTCTGGGCCAAAAGATAAATGGAGCAAAATCAAAATGTATTGTAACCATTGCTCCATTTATATTTGGCCCAGAAGAAGATGAAAGATATATTGGCTGTTGATGTAATAAAAGTTCTTATAAAATGTGTGCCTCGATAAGCTTAAATGCAAGTTATTTGATTCATACCTTGTTTTATAATTATTTCATACTATGTATGTTGTTTCAAATTTGAAAGTTTTTGCTTACCTCCTTCCGGTGTTAATGTGATATCGTGGTCCATAAACTGTCCAAATTGGGGAACCATGTGCGTTACAGCATCGTCCAGGCTTTCATCTTCATTTTGTGGGGGTGTGTGCACCAATACGCTGATTTTTCTTGGATTTGGAAGGCTACTATCTTTTCCTCCTCGGGGTTCATCATTCAAACCCTCATAATCCGGCCCTAATCCGTTCAGTCTGATAAATGGAATATTGGCAGCACCCCACCGTTTGTTTTCTAGGTTGTTGCACGTTCCGTCCATATTTCTATACTTAGCATCAGTAACACAAGTAATTTCCTTTTCCTCACATTCATTTTGCATTTGATTCGCCAGCAATTCAAGTGCAGCACCTTTATCAACCTTGTATCTGTTACGAAAAAGTACATTTTTCCAGGATATTTCTTGGTTTTTATGGGGGAAATGTGTTTTAAAAAATATTTAAATCCACTAAATTTACCTATTGACAAGAATGTTTAGCGCATTCATGTTGATATCACTGATTTCACCGATTTTGTTTGTGTAGGGAGTCGATTTAGTGCCACGCACTCTAGAAGATTGTGCCCCTCTTTGAGTTGCACTTATCATTCTAGCAGTATACGCATTCTTAGATTCCTTCAAGAATGAAATGTAAAGTTAATATTTGACCTAATTAGGAAACGTTGGAGTATATTCTGTGCAGATATGTACCTCTATTGCAGATAAGACTAAATTTGTCACATTTCCCCCATCTATTGCCAATGTTGTGGCACAGAATAAAATTACCAGATGAATTCCGAGCAGCCTGAAAATAAATTTGAAAAAGTTAAAGGTAAAATTATTGAAATGTGTTTAATGAAAAAATAGAAAATCCACCTCATGTTAATGTGCAACAACAGGAGCAGATATTTGTGGTGAGCAGATGAAATGTATGTTCCTGCTACTAATGGTTAGTGAACAAAGATTGTTGTTTGCTAATTGACCCAATAATCAATAATAAATGAATTCCGATGAAACAACTGATTTAATATTAAATTGGGCAGACTCAGTGACGGCATCTGCCTACCATGTTCACTCATTTAAATCCTTTTCAAATCATCAACGGTTTCAATAGGTGTTGTACATATTTGTACACATATTAATTACTTTTGTTTTTGTAACACTGCACCGATAATATTAATTAATGAAATTCTGTCATTGTCGTGTTTGTTGTCGGTTCATGAGATATCATTACCTACAGACAACCAACAGTGAAAAATGAGTGAATTCTAATCCTGAACAAATACAGTAGAGTTGCATGCGAATGTATAGATAACAGTTTCCAATAAATGGAATAGTTCCGACATCATCCTTACACTAAAGTAAGCCCTCAATATGTATTTGCATTTACGTACTTGCAGCATGCGACAATAAAATTTTCATGATGTTCGCTAAACGAGCATAGAGAATGTAACACAACAAATTGATTTAATGCACGCAGAAAGTGCGACTTCTTCGTTTACATTGCTCTGCAAATGGTTATAGATAATGCAGGAGGATTAACTGAAGGGAGATAAAGGCTGTTAATGATTGATGCAAATCACTGCAAAAATTTTATTAGTTTGAAACATTAGTCAAGGGTTGTCAATCCATATGTAATAGTAATAAAACCATTCGACATAATAATCCATCTGTCGATTTGGCATTACAGATTCTATCTACTAATATAAAATTATTTAAAAAAATACATCTGTAAACTTGATTGTCCCTATCGATAAAGCTCTCACACAATGCAGCCATACCCAAACTAATCCCTTATTGACATTCACGACAATATTTTATCATATCGTTTAAATTCCATTCAGCGTTATTTGGACTGCAAAGACTACACAGTGTCACCAAATTATTGACGCACTTGGGAACAAATAATCATGTAATATTTCAAAACTCATGTAATTATTTATTGTCATTACATTGAACAGCTTGTCATTCTTCTGACTCTTGTGTTACCCAAAATATTTAATGATGAATTATACGGGATGTAATGAGGTCAAATCAACAGTTGAATCTGAATTCTGATTACCGATGCGATGGATTCAAACACCATTACAGTGGACACCGTTACAATGTGGACATCTTATTTGGTCGTCGATTATTAACTAAATGTGAGAGATTTGCAATAGGTAAAAATGGAATAGTGTCGGCAAACTATAATATTGACAATAGAATTGCGATAAACTGTAACGAGGTAATCTGTATGACTGACTGATCCCTAAGTCTAAGTATGACATAGTACCATAGGAAACCATAGGAAATGTGACAAGTGTATTGTGATGTACCTAACCTAGGCTTAATATGTATGTATGTATGTGCACATGCACTGCGCTGAAATTTAAATGCTTTATTGTCGTAATATTGCAAATCAATTACCATTAGCAGAAAAATAGCTTATCAGAACATACTCATTCCATTACTTATTCCTTGCATGTTAACAGAGCTGTCAGCCCTTGAACATGCTGCGATAGTCACAATTTTTTTAATTACATAGTAGATAATTAATAATTATCCATTATAGTTTAGTTCTGATAAAGTTATGCTTTTGAGTAATGAGTATGTATGTACCTAAATACTTTAGAATGAGAGAATTGTAATAGACATCAAAAATAGACATTTCTTTAATATTTTCGTGCATGAGCTAATACTTGGCCGCATAAGTTTTGCTTAATATTCTGTACAATACAAAAAGTTTCATTATATTATACTGCCTGTTATCATTCTTGACTGATAAATAAAACCAGTAAATCTATAAAACTGACCATACGAAAGAATTATATTCTATGAGCGACAATATTCAAATTGACAATTTCATTTAAGAGTCTCATGACGCCAAAAGCTCTCCTCATGGTTTTGGTAGGGTTGCAGGAATACTCACAATTTCCATCCTGCTTAACAGCACCATTTTTCATGCGATCGGCAAGGTCCCCCTCAAAAGGAAAGTCCGTCAAAAAGCTATTGCCAAATATTCAGAATTGAATTATTACTACCAAATTTCACATTTTAAAATTTAAATTAATGTATTTATGAGTAAAATTATTAATCGTATTCAAATTAGCAATCTTAGGGCAATGCTGTAATTCGATCAGATCAAATGACTTACTTGTGAAGCCAGTTTAGGTATGAGTGTCTTGAGGAAAGCCCAGTGACCATGCAAGATACTTTTTCAACGCACTGCTCACTTTCGAGCAAATCTCTCCCCAATTTAACAAAGCCCGAAGCGGGTAAGTCGGGTAGCAATAGTGTGCCTAAATCGGTTAAAAATCCCAAATTGGGTAGAAAACTTGTCTCCGCTGTTGGAATAGGTGTGTCAGGAAATGGAAATACTGAAATCCAAAAGTTGAATATTGAATCCTGCACTTTACAATGTAATGTAAAATTGAAAATGTTTGTGAATGAACTCACGGATAGGTGAGTCTTGCTTGCTGCTTAGTTGATCTAATGAATTAACGTTAAAGCTATTGATACGAATGGATTTTGCAGAAACTAATTCCCTGCTGCTGTGCACTATGACACACACCAGTAATAATGATTTAAGCAAACGTGGCATCGTAAATGGAATCGTGCCAATTTAGGTGTATTTGCACAATTTAGGAACTTTTGATGAAAATGTAGTACTTCACATTACAAAATAACTGTTTTCTTGCAAAGATGAAGATCTCTTGAGAATGACACTGAACGAACTGAGGGATCCATTCAGTTGCATACATTATTTATAATCTTTATTCAAAACAGTATGCCAACCGATTTTATAATAAGGTAGTCAGGTCTAAAGAGGAAAGTAAATATTACGTTACATCTTACAAGCTGTATTGTATAATATTCAGATGCTATTTATAGAGACGATTTCTTCCTAACTATGAGAACAATGAGGGTCAAAAGTTTACCATACTTGAACCAGAAATATTATTTGTGCTGAATTTTTCAATGGATTACCTAATGCCAAAACTTGTAATTACGTGTCCACATGCAGCATATTATAAATATAACGCAGAATCCAACGTAAGTGTTTAGATATTCGTAAGGTGCTTGGAGTCAATGATGCAATGCAATTTGTTCAATCTTGCTAAGTCTATCCATTGAAATTCCTTGATCGGTGCTCACACGGATGAGGACAAAATTGACAGGAAAATAAGAATAGCTTTGTCAGATAGGGAAGAACTGTGTGGAATACATGCAGTGTTAACAGTGTTATGGTCAATGAAGCTTCTTTCCACGGTGCACTTGAATTGTAATGAACTTGACATCATACGGAAAGTACCTCCTTGTGCATAATTTGACATTTTTTTCTCTATGCACAGTACACGTATTGTAAGTGTACGCTGAATGCTGATAACTTCTCAGGTTTGATAATCGATTCAGAATTTGACAGTGGCACACCTTAAAGCTTAGTCAGTGTTCCATGCTTACGCATCTTATTGTTACAAGAGATTAATGGATTCGGTTGATTGGATTGTCGTCTAATGTGAGGGAACATGCATGAGACTCTGTCGTAGTCATAACAGTAATTCAGTTCAGAGGAATAGTTGGCAGTGTTGGCAGAACCCTAGTATGGAGACATTACAATGGTGCTTCCACAATGAAGGTTGCGCATGTAAATAAATATATCCCAGATATATTTTGTGTAGTAAATAACATTTGAGCATGCAGTCAATGATTACAAAAATAATTATTACTCAATACTAGTCTTTATTAATTTTATTACACTTTTTGTTCGTGTAGTTCATGTGAGTCAACATCACTTATAGAGATCTCCTGATTAAAAAATCCAAATAAAAGGAAAAATCCTTCTTAAAGCAATGCGATTTGTTTTCGAATATGTATAAGCTTCTGATTTTGTGTGTCTAGCTAGACAGGAAAAATCAAATTAACCTGTGAGACTATTATGACCGACCCTTTCTACATACTTTAAGTAAACAACCCAATAAATTAAAAGTTGAAAGTTATCATTTATTCTAGAGCGTTTTGTGTATTCTGTCCACTTGTACAATGGTAATTTTTCATTGCACATTTTTCAATCTGCTTTTGACCTAGAAGATACATATAATGTGGTAGCCATATGTAGATAATTAAATAAATCGGTTTCACACATTCGTTCCTCATTTCTCTAATGTTTCCCTCGACAGAGATAAGATTCACTCACTCTGTCAGTGTAATTACAATGCACTGATCTACAATATGACTCTAAAACATCTTCATTCGAACACTTCTATTGATCTAACGTTTGTAGAGCAGTTGTCAACACGCAACCACCAGACTGTCTCAATGGTACACCAGAATCAATATATACAACAATCTAGCACAATAACGAGAACGAGTATAATTAACAAAGTAAAATTTAACAAAATAATAATGTATGTAGAGTAACAATTGAGAACCGGGAGGAGTAGCAACACGTTAACAAAACAAGCAAAAGATAACACGGTAGCAGTAGTGTATCACACGAACGATTCAAGTGCAACAAAAAATGGGTTGAATAACAAGATAGATAGGTAAGGTACCTGCTAAATCGGCAAATTTGTACATAAACTAATATGCATAACATATTGTATCAACGTATCTACGATAACATGGAACTACAGTGAAAAAATTGCTATGTTGAGTGGACTGCAGGTAAAAATCACCCAATCTCAATTGGCCGTATTCACATTCCATATTTGAACTTGCATTTCACTCAAGTCTTACATCCAACCATTCAGTGCCTGGATCTCCAATCTTTGCCCAGAACATGTGAGAATTTTGTCCAGTCTTCTTCGAATTCATGTCCATGTTTAATATCTTCTTTAACGTCTGCCAATTTGAGAAGAAACGATAATGCAGTAATCCCAAACTCAAATAAGAGAATTATAGGTCTGAACAGAGACTGGATGATTTCGAAGGTTATGATTATACAGTTCTTCACAAGATTTACGAGCCGAACTGATATAATTGGAAAAACGATGGAATTGTGCGTGAGAAATGGAAGTGCCGCCTTTTTGTTCACTTCTATTGATATAGGCTCCGGTCCTCCACAATGGGAAGTCATGAATTGGGCGAACACTATAACCACTACTGAGAGTACGACCACGTGCGACGCTAACAACCGCTTCATTTTGCTTTAAAAAAAATGAAGCCCGTTAAAACTTTATGTAAATGGCATGAAGATGTATGGCAGAAAGTGATACATATTATTGTAAAGCGCGAAGATTATAAAGATTATAAAAAGGATTACCTCTACAGATTATTAAATATTCTGCTGAATAGTTTTCAGGGAACTATCGTTTCCCCACTAAAACTGAATGAAACGACAAATTTGGTTACACAGATGTTGAAATGGAAAATTTAAGTTCGATTAAATTGGAAAGGTGTACAGCAATGAGTGAATGTAGAAAGGATTGCTCACTAGATCAATTCTATTTGTTCACTGCAGCGTAACTCTTTGTTCATTACTGTTCGCTTCCGTCAATTACAATATCGTGATATTTTCTTTTTACAAAGCAACCCAAAGACCCCAATGTACATAGTTCTTATCTACTTATTATCTGTGTGTACGACTAAAGGGCGAAAACTTGACCCTCTGCAATGCCCTTGCTTATTATTCTTAATGCTTCGTGTAGAGGGCTTGTCTTTTCCTTAGAATCTCGATCCTATCCTCTAGCTAGCTCATGGAAAGTGTGACACACTACGTGTGTATAGTTTGTTTACAGCTTGTCCACCCAAACCATTAGAAGTTCACATTTTTCATTTATTCTGATCTCACTTCGACAGCGTATTGCCCACGTGTGACATGTTGTATTACATGCGCGCACATACCTTTTACGTAAAAGTAGGCTGATAATCATTTTCTTCGTCTACACCGTAATTGACGGAAATGCTGACATGCTTATCATGATTAGCAGAGTATACATTCGCACTAAGGGGAGGAAATCTTCTCAACTTAAATGCATTTCACTCTCTCCCACATTGCATTCACCAATTGTTACTTTACGTTTGTGTGAGACGCTAAAATTTCATTTCTGAGCAACAGTTAGTGCCAGGCCAGCTAAGATTGCCTCTCAGGAGGGCGAATTTTTGGTATCTTTGCGGCCTACAACATGGTCATCCAAATTCGTATCACCTATAAGGTATCTTGTATATATAGACTTATATTACTGCATTGCTCAATGGTCATATTGTATGCACAACAAGAATACAAAGTTGAAATGTGGAAGTCTGCTGGTGGGAAAGTGCGATATAAAACAATAACATCTTGGACTAGTCCGCTACTAGATCAGAAATATACTGACAGCAAAGACTGTAAAAAGCAAATGTTTTGCAATTACCATCTGCGTGAGATTAAAGAATGTATAAGAAGGTATACACGATTCAGGCATGGAGGAACCGGTTAGCCACTTACATGCATATACGGAGCGTTTACACATTCTTACACTATATGATGAACGTTTATAGCGAACTGCATTCGTAGTAGAAGTGAATGACTTTGTCGAGTGCAGTAGTGCCAAGGGCGAATTTCATTTCTCATATGATATTGTCGTATAAATTCCAGGTAGGTGAATACTGCGGAAGAGTTTGTTCTTATCTATGTATGTAATACACTTATTCTATGTAGTATTAAGATTGACATCTCGTTTAATGCGTAAACAAACGTGAAAACACATTTCGAGTATTGCCTGGTTGTGAAAGTAAATATATAAATTGGAATTGTTTAGGTAATGCAACTTTATGCGAGAAAAGACAATTAAATATTTATGCAACATAAATTATGGATAGGTACTATAGGTACCCAGTATTTATTTTTATATCATTTTTCGAAAAGATGTTTTGTAATTCACAAAAATTGGCCTGTAAAGTTTTGAATTTTGCGTAATTACCGTTTTACACATAGCCACGTACATTTCCTACTTCGTATGTACATACATACGGCTTTCACGTAGAAAATTATAAAAGATTTGGAAAATGATTACGTTATTGTACATAAAGAAATAATGTGTCATTGCTACTTCATTTTTAACACCCTATGTACCAACATTCTAGCTAGCAGATTTTTTATATGATTAATATGTAGTTATGCATAGTATCTATTCTGAAAAAATGCAATTCTAAAGAAAACAAATTTTTCGGTCAGTGTATACCAATCTTAATTCACCATTTGAAATTTTGGCATTTAGCATGAAATGGTAGGTCTCACATCAGGTACCTTTTTCTTATTACATATACGCACTATGACGCACTATATAATTCATGCATTAATTCGTTTCAGTAAAAAAAAAAGTATGGTTTCTACACTACAAGACTACAAGTGGGAAAATACGATACTGCATTCAAACGCAGTACATACCGCATACACATTGTGTGCATCGTTCAATTGCCAATACATTACGTTGGTACATCATATATTTAATGCAAACATACAAGTGATACTCACAATCAGTTTCTCTCGAAGTTGTCTTAAAGGAGAAACAGGTTGTGAGAGGGCTAGAATACAATTTGTTATGAATGAAGATAAATAAACAGTGAAATTGATGTAACGGCTACACTTCCCTCTTTAATATTATTGCATACAGTAACCTCTAGAAATCGTTTTCAGTGTGGAAAGTTGCTAGCAGATCTTTGAATGCATCATGTGATCAATATTAAGTATTTATTGACTTCTTTACCCTTTCCATTGCACCTCACCACAGAAAATTTGTGAACTCAGTGAACCCAAAGTCGTCAGACTAAATGAAAACATTTTATTACAAACAAAATTGCATCCGAGACAGGTAGCCATTATAATAAAGTTATAACTAACCTAATAAAACGAAAATCAATTGCAATGAACTCCATATAAGCAAAATGTATGTAGATGCACGCATATCCTGATGATTAGCACCTTCCAATACTGCTGTACAAATTTTAGCAACATTGAAAATATGAATTTTTATCATGTTTGTAAACACGCGTGGCCCTGTTTCATGCATCACACAAAATAGAAATCACAACGTGAAGATTCTAGGATGATACGTGATTTGAATTTTAAATTAAATTCTTAATCGATCATTAATTCTTTATTCATACATGCAATGTAAAGCAGGAACTAAAAACATAATTTTAATTTTAATGTAAGATGTTTTCTTTGAGGGCAGCCCGCAGTGCATACGAGTAATAACTAGTTTGTGAAAGTTAGCGCTGTTAGAGAAAGAGTGAGGTATTTTGGTAGAAGTCAAGTTACTTAATGGTAAGGAAAAAATGGAGGTTGACATCATATGTATGTATGTACTACCTAAACAGGCTCATGAGAAAATTATTAGTGTTGACGCTAAGGCGGTCATAGTTGCCAAAATCAAAATGGCACATGATGCACGATTTCCTTTGTTACTCTTTTGCTTATCATTTGTCAAACTGTCTCGTTCATGCGAAGTGTCTTTTTGAGCCGCCTGTTGGGACAACATCAACTCTTCCTTCATTTGCTTCGTTTTCTCGTTTACTACTGTATCAGAGTGGCACAATTCTGATTCGATACTCTTCAACAATGAGAATGTGAAATTTTTCGAATTTACATCGCACTCCTGTGCAGCAGAATATTGTTGTTCAACGCATAATTTCACAGCCGCGAACTTGCTAAAAAAAGCAATTTATTTAATTACCTACTAATAGTATTCTTACAAATGTTATGAATTAATTTGCGAATTTTACCTGCAAAATTCTTGTGGTTGATTATTTTTTGTATTAGTTTGAACACAATCAAGAATATTCATTTCGATCTCTGAAAAACATTTTAATGAAAGTTCCGTATCTGATTTCCTTATCACGTTCTCTAGGAATTTATTAATGCAATATTAGAGCTTGCCTTTATTCATATAGTAAGAGCATAAAATTACCGAGAGTAGTGTTCTTGTTTGCACAAATGAAATTCATATAAGCTGCAGTAAAGAAGAGTGAACTGTAGCCTCTGGTTGTTTCGTTTGGATAACAGAAGTTAATCAATGATGTGGTAGGCATGAAACATTTATTAATCGTGGGAACCCAATTGCTGCAATAGTTGTCCAGTAGTTCTCCGTCTGTCCGATTCTGAATCTTGTGCTTTCTAATCATATTCACTCTCGACAGAGTCTTTGAACTGAAAAGCTGAGTAGTGCATATTATGATTTCCTATTTGAAATAAAATTACAAATTAGTGGATTTTGAATTTTTTTGAATGTTTAAACACAGAATAATTAATTCCATTCTCAATTTCCCAACTGCTTTCATGTAAAAGTAGAGGTGTCTTACAAAGGAATTTTCAATAGTTGTGTTCAAGAGTTCTAGATTCTTCTTATTCAGACAGTTTTCCAAGTCATCTTTTAAAGCGTATGGATATGCCCCTTCGCTCGGATATCCTATTGTTATTGCCATTAGTTCTGGCTCAGAATGATATTCCGCCATGCTGGTGGTAATGACGGCAAGAGCAATTGCCGCTGGAAATGCAAACATTGAGGTTCGGAGAATTTGTCCCGATGTAATATAGAGAACAAATGCAAAGATGTATAGAAGTGCAGCACAATCACTTTTATGAATCTCAGTCAAAATCCTTGAAATGCTGTTAGCACTATTGAGGATGCTAACTATGAGAAATTTAACTAGAACAAAACTACTGTGTGTCTAATGTTAATATGCTAAAGTACAACGAGAAAATGCGACCAACCATAAGTTACCCCAAAGCGAGAATATTAAACCATTGGCCTAACCGAGTAGTGCTTCCTCAAAGTACGATAGTAGTACTGTTACATTATTTATACACATTGATTAGATGTGCACAATTGGAGTTTGGTGTTGACTTCATAGATTTCTAGTGTATTTACCACCGAATTTTCCTTATATTAATTAAATGTAAAGAACATTTTACATACACATGTTAATCATGCGGTTGTAAATGTAAATGAATCCCAATCCCTATACGGCATGCATGACAACATAATAAATATAACAAACTGCCAAAATAATGCCAGTTTTTACTTCATTGTATACGAAATGTATGTTATATAGAAATTCTATATTTTAGCATGTATTGTTAGTGTTGAAAGAGCTGAGATCGCTTTACGCTATAAGGAGATTTACAAGATTCCCAACCACGGCCTAAATTATAAGAAGGATTATTACCTTGAAGGAAATGGATTCCTTCCAATTAAAAATGGAAGGAATGGAAGGAACCTCTTTTATTGTCTAAACAAAACAAGACGCCCCTTGAAACTTGACTTACCCCAGATATCACATGCAGGTACACATTAGAGTTAAATTTAATGATTAGGAGAGAGAAAAAAATTAGGTGAATTGCTGCTCATTACTACTGCCTTTCGTTTTGTAGTAAACCCTTCATTTTTCTAATCATTTCATTTAACAAGAAAGTTACTGTACAATATTTTCGCGATTTCTCCTAAAATATTATGTGTTGCATTTATAATAATAATGTCATTTCTAGACACCACTTGTATTAATATACGTTCTATTGTTGCGAGGCTTTGTTGGATAACGTGTAAGGAATAATAACGGATGTCAAAGTTAAAAGGGAGAAATTTAATGACAACAGCTGACTGACTGCTGACATTTCTTAACCTTAGTACCTCGTACTACTAATTGAAGCTCAATTTTCAACCAAAAGTCAGACTGTAATTTGTTCTCTACATGGTAGGTTTGTGGTACACCAACATTATGTCAAGTTGGTTATTTATTTCTGTTTATTCCAACGTTTTGCCATACATATTCGAATCCTTATATTTGCTATGTTTTTCCAAATGATGGCCAATGGAGCACTTATGGGAATAGAATGTGTGAAGTTACCGATGTACTATGTGTACAGATAAAAGTTTAGATGAGGGTACTGTGAAAAGAAGATGTATTCATGCTTCATGTATATCCCCATATTTACTATTTACTTAAGTATACGATGACGATGATGTCAAGGTTAACTCTATCTAAACGCTAATGAAACTGGGCAGTAAATTTCGAAAAGTAAAGTTCTCTGTTTTTAAAAAATACAATAAAAAATTTAAGACTTTTCTTTATATTGAATTTTTTTAAACTGAGATGACAGCTTACATCATTTCTTGACAACAGATATTCGATATTTTCTTACCAGTTTCAGAGTTGAATAGTGAAATGTTGTTGACAATTAGTTCGTACTCACTTTATCTCAATCCATGATTTATTACTGTATAAACAGGAAGTAAACCGCATACAAGTCAAGTTTGTGAAAAGGAAACCATAATGACACAGTTACCTAAACATTGTAATTATTGCTGTATTGTAATTATTATATAGACCAAGGCTAAGACTGCTGGGCGCATAATTATTGTAATCTATATAATAATAGGGATGAGCGATCTTTTATGTACCAGAGTGTACCTACTAATTTATTACTTGTAAATTAAGTAATGAAAGAAAATGCAGCGAATTATATTACCCCTGCCTTTTGAGAACATTACTATTTAATATAGTAAATACAGTCTGCACATTATTCTGGTTAAAATTGACTATTCAGAATTGTGCTGGTTCAGTCCAAACACATCTTGCCGGCTCGCACCGTGTGCTGCCATCAACGTCATTTGTTACCTCAGTTGGTACTCTCATCACCCATGGAATTTCAACATATTGTAGCATGCCGCAATATCTCTCAGGCTCCACTACGGCTGCAATTGATAAGAAATTAGAAGGGGATATATTAGCAAGCTTTCGAAATATTAATACGATTACTGGGGCTTCCTCTCCATATCAATACTTTGATGATTAGGTAAAGGAATTACGACAACACGCTGTTAAACTACAAGCTTACCTTTGATGAATGCTACAACAGTGCCCGCCGTGTAATGCCTATATCTGTCTTTATCCGTTTCATTTCTCGTCGCACAGAAGCTGAGTGCCTGTGTGTACAAAGAAGTGGGGAAAGGCAAATTTTTTACCACTAGCATATATGCATTATTTCGTGTGATAAATATAGAACGGTTTTATTAAAAAATCGTAGAAATTCTTACTTCTACTAATTCTAGGAAGTCTGGTTCAAAGAAATCCACATGTCCATATTGGGTTGCATTCATGTACCATCGATTTCCGGGCATGGCATCATAAAATCTCTGATTTGATAGTCTGACAGGAGCACAGGCTGGATATAAAGGAGCTCCTGGAATTGGATCCAGGCCCGCTGCTACAACCAGCGTGGGCATATTGTAGTTCAAGAGCACTCCAGGCTCTATGCAGTACCCCAATGGACCATCCACAGGGCTCAGCAATACCGAGGCCACAAAATTCCTGCACTTCTGTTTCAAATAATTGACATTGATGTGATTTCCGGCTGAGTGGCCTATCGAAAATAATTACTGTCAGCACGTTGCCAGAAATATTTTACACATCTCTCTAGTATGCGAGAATGCAACGAAGTTAACTCACCCATCATGATCATGCGAGAGAAATCAAGTGTCATATCGGGATCGGAACCTGCAAATTAATATTCTTAATATAACAACATTACTTTATACTGCCTTTTACAAAATATAGTTTGTGTGGCCATTTATAACTTACGCCCTCAGGGTAACATAAGTAGTTCCAATATAGAATTAATAGAATATAAACTCTACGAATTGCTAATTTTGCTACAAAAGTCTTCTGCGTGGGTGTGCCTGTCAACGTTTAGTTCAGAACTATATATGTCTTGTAATTAAGTACTACTAAAATACTACTAACTTATTATTATACTCCCCTTTGATTCTGATTAGCAATGGATTTGGAACATTCAACAGTTGAAAATATATTCCTAATTACGTACTTTATTTTCATGTATTTCAATATTTACCAGCTGTAACAATGAGATCATGTAACAAGTTTTCCTCTGCAAAATCAATGATTGGGTCAATGAAAGCTACGGTGTAGTTGGGTGCACCTGCACGCCATGGGCCGACTAGAACAAAACCCCAGGAAGCCAGTAATTCCGCGAACTCTCTAACTGCTCCAGTAGTAATTGTTCCTGTCACATAAAAAGAAAATCAATAACTTCTTACCTTAATGTAATATCGAATAAGTGTGGAACTGAATATGTTTAAGTGCCTGCAAGACTTCCGGTAAAATAAATGACGGTGGCCTTCTCCTTGGAATTGCCTGGCGCCCATACATCCACATTTTTCGCCAAGTTCGTCTCATTAAAAGGAAAGTGTAGACTTACAACACTGTAAGGACCCGCCGGATATGGATCAAATACTTCCCAGGCTCCAGCTATGACAAAAACAGCCAAAAGGCTTATCGCAAACAATGAAAACGATTTTTTGTGCATTGTTTTAGCAACTGTTGACCTGTTGATTTTTGGGCGTTATCTTTGGAAATAATTTTAATAAAGTGAATTTTGTTCTATGATGTACAACAAGAAATACATTTAATTCTCTTTGCACTTACAATTACATACTTACTTTTGAATTATCTATTCCTGCAGATTTCCAGATAAAATTACACTGGTTAATTTAATAAGTCTTTATTACATAAAAACTTATTAGTTGGGGTACCAATATACAAACTACCAATGTAACACTAAAATAATAATCTGTCATTATAAAATAAGTGCTCCTTATGTTTGGTTTTTTTTACCGATTAAATTGGACTCACCCTGCTTGCTTTAGGAAAGCCTTGATTATCAGGTGTGTCAAAAATAAGTTTATCTCTAATGACACTTGTCACAATCAGTGTTAACAAGTCAAGCGCAGTTGCATACACCAAATGATTACTGATTACAAGTGACGAGTGTTTCCAGTAGCTAAAATTACACATTTTATGCCAGAAGTATGTGGTATACAAAATACATATTATTGGTGAGAGAATCAAGAGGACTACTGGCTAGGCATTCAATTAGACTTTAGGAATTTGCTTAGCAAATATTTTTGCGTAACTTTAACATGGTTGCTATTGGGTTGTCATGCAACTTTAGGCAAAAATTTTTGCTAAGCAAATGG
>JABASC010000504.1:0-38524 GCA_019776185.1 Plutomurus gul
AATTACTAATTATTTTAAACTAAGCAAATTTTCTCCCACGGTGTCACAGCACTATGAGATGACTGGCTGAATTATACAATGGCTTAATTAACTTTTCAAGTAGGTGGATCATTATTATCTAAACATCTCACAGAAGTCACTGCTTATATGAAACACGTACTAACAGGATTATTTACGAGCACTTTTACAATGTTTTGTAATAGTAATTCCAGATTATTCTATCTATGTATAATAACAGAAGTAGAAAATGTAAAATACCTTAGACTTGGCGGAATATGGGAATGTATGTGGATACAATTAAGTATCACATCTCTTAAGCATATAATGTTCATTCTATGTGATGGTGTGGTGAGATCTGGTGACAATCTGTAACGACCCCACTACACATTACACCTCTCCTACAAACCAGAGACTATGCAGAGTAGTTGTACTTGAAAACCCACATTTTATCGTTTAAAGTGTGGAGTCGGATTTAAGCGAGGTTAACATATTCTAACAAGTATTGTAAGTATGTATACATTGCTAAGTATTTCTTTTGAATTGGATACCCAAATAAATAGAAGGGAAAATAATGTTGTAATTCGAATCAATTTTCATGAACAGTGTGTGGCAATACTGTACACAGGTGGTGGTATGTATAAGATAAGTAATATTTCTATGGACAGCAGTAGCCTGAGCGCTAAAAGTGATTAGATTAACTCTAACGGCAATGCATGAGAGTTACACAAAAGTTGAGCTAGGTTGTAATGTTTGCTGTTCAATTTGTTGATTAAGAGGGGGAAAGAGCGCAGCGGAGAACCACGGGGGTTTTCTGTTGGAAAAATGAATGTAACAGTGTACTTGTGAGATGGAAAAGTATTTTGGGTAGGTTAGCTGTTAATTCTTGGGGCAGACCTATTAAATGGTTTTGTTGACAGTGGTGAATACATATACATGTACATATTATATGTACTGGGTGCCATATACAGCGATACCGTTTTGTGGTATCTTTAATGGGAACCTCGTGCTCAAGAGCCCTAGTGGCAAAGTATCTGTAAATATAAAACTGTATGTTTAGTATGTTTAAATTGGGAAAGGTTTATATATTTGTTCGCGGAGAGGAAAATATCTGGCATTACGACAGCATACTATTATGGTGAAGTGCTCGTCGTCGTCGGCAGTGGTGGTGGCACTGCCAGTATTGAGTAGGTAATGAAGGTTAGTAGAATTGGTGTGAGACGAATTATATGGAATGGAGTACATGTAAGGGATAAGAAAGTTATGTGCGTGTGGGGAATGCGACCAAAGTGAAGTAACGATCTAACATGGCTAAGTAGGGATATAAGTAGATATAAAGGGAAGAGAATGAATTTAGGCTCGGAGTGGTGTTCAGGTACTTTATTTGATTGACTGGATACCCTTGTGCCTAATTGAAAGTGAATGGATGGATGCGGATGTGATGTGAAAGGAACGAGGTAGAAATACGCGGGGAACATCTAGTGGGCCCCGCCGTCTACGCAGCCAGTAGATTGAACGGAATGCTTTTATAGTCTCGCCACAGTTACTAATGTACACTGTGTGGGCGCTTATTATTGTCAGGGGCTGCTGTAGACTCACTCAACTAGGCATAGCCACGGCCCTGTGAGTGCATTCTACCTTATGACTATAAAGGTAAGTAACCACAATGTGTATCTATTGTTTCAGTCCGCACGCAACTATCATAAAGAATAATAGAGAAGATCGGAACCAATAGAAAATAAAAGCTAGCCAGGAGAATTATACCTTGCGGAAGAAAGGGGGAATAAATGAAAGAGAGAGAGAGAGAGAGAGAGAGAGAGAGAGAGAGAGAGAGAGAAAGAGAGAGAAAGCAAAAGGAATTTAACGAACAAAGCAAACGAAACTAAAATAAAGCAAATAAATGGAAGATTTTTGGGTAAGTTGAGTGGATTCGATCGTCGATTTGCAAACCTCCATTTTTACAGTGAGATCCCATCAGAATTTATTGAATTCAAATGAGAAAAGTTTTTTCATTAATTCGCAAGTGGGGGTCGGTGGCTGGAGTTCTGCGACTTTCGACTCAAATCTCCCTGTAACCAAACTAACTACGGACATTTAGTACTGGTACTGATTATGTGAGGGTGATTGTGCTACTGGCGCTACGTGCAACCAACAGCAAACCACTCAAGAAAAAAGTAAAGAATTCCAGCCTCTTGTCAAGTTTCACCAAGACAGTAGTAATGGATACAGATAGAACAGAAGAGTCCGCACCAGCCTAGCTCTCTCACCCTCCAACATTCCCAAATCCGAATACGCAAACTAATTCTAGAAGCTCAACCGTCCACACGATGTCTAAGTCTACTGCAAAAACTGTGTACTTCTAATCAGTTGAATGACGCATACTGTCGTACGTATCTTGAACTTGCCATAAGATCTCTATTATTAGCTTTTCGTACGCACGACCACTTTAACAATGCCAACATAGTGTCAATTGCTTTCAACGCAAACCAAAAATTTCCTGAACACAAAAAATGCTGAAACTTTCACAGCAATTTATATGAGATGGTTTTTTCAATTTACGCACAAGTAAAGTAAAGCAAGTACCCAAAGTTAATACGAAAGATTTGTAAATAAAATATCAAGGTATTTATTAAATTACGAACATTTTTGTAGCAGGGCATTAAATAAAGATAAAGTTCACAAATCCTGGTGAGTTTTAATTCAGCAGAATGACCGTACTGTACAGAATCTCTTAATTTTCTAATGGGATCTCTCCAATGATAATGAAGTGGTAAAACGTAGTATTTTCTTTTCTAAACTCGCACAGCCAATTTGAGTGACTAAATGGTGATACCGAATGCTTGTTCATACAAATTGCTACACTCAAGTTACAAAAATGTACAACATGCGTTTGAGTAACCGATTTGCATGCGACTATCCAAACAATGCGAGAGAAAATGCTTGGACGGGTAATATAGGAAAAAACGTGTAGACATTTACATACAGTGAGCATCTGAACAATGTTAAAAGCATAAATGTGACTGAAAATTGAATTCCAGAGCGTCTCCGCTAAAGGGTGTTGGAGACAGATTGAGAGAACAGTTAAGGGTGGGTAGTTGTGAAAAAGTCTTAAGGAGAAAGTGTATTGACTTGGTAGTGGGTAATGGAATGCAAATCTCTGGCTGTCGTTGGCATTTCACATCTCATGTTTTACCGTGTGGATGTGATACCTGTTTCAGTTGAGCCATGAAATGTTGAATCACAACACTCCACATGCTTTTCACTGGCCATTTTTCTCTCCATTTGTGCTGAATGCGAGTCTCAGGTCGACCCGAAGCCAGTCAGTCAGTCACATCAAGAGAGCGAATGAGAGAGCGAGAGAGCATTACACCGTGTTCCCTTACGTCATAAAGTTCATCTGCAAACGGACTGCCGTGAATGGGTAGAAGCACTTACTGGGCTCTCCGCTCTACTCCATCTAACTAACAATAAATACTGCGTAAGCTTAGATTGTTTCTTCTCTTGCCATTTTCTCTGCTCGGATTCCTGGCTGTAGTTTTTACATTAAGCGTTTCCGCATGCATTGCATTGCTCAACTTTTGAATCCATAAATTATATTAAATGGGCACACATCACTTACTTGTATTATGTTATCCATTTCCATTATTTATTACTGCATGAGACCAGTGCTTGTCCTTTCCTCTCCACATTGAAGAAATAGCGGAGGATATGGCCACACTCACCTAACTTACTTAACTTACTTCCATTCCATATAAATACATATATATGAATGTAAAGAGAGAGAGCGGGAGAGAGAGAGAGAGAGCGGAACCATTTCCCAATAGTACCAGAATCTATTCAATTCTGCACTCTATGTACTACTACTACTTACTCCATTTTCCTTTCTTTCCCCTCGTATTACCTGAGTGAGTGCATTTACCGTATTTAAGTGAAAATGTACTTTAAGTGCACTGCATAGGCAATAAGATTCTTCTGATTGTGGACCAAGTGCCTACTACATCCTTTCACCATGTATTACAACCCACTCTCTCTGCCTCTTTCTCCCCGTCTACTTACTGTTCGTTGTTGGAGAAGTAAATACAATGGTGCTCTCCTTTCTTCGAAGCTAATAGAGCGGAGACTCGGCAAATGGACAAAGCTCCAACACACCTACAAACTACAAGAAATGGTGCACGGAATTGCATTAAATTCCACATGTGTGACATTTGCACGCCCGTGTACCCTCAACCGTGTAACTAATGCAGAAATATAAGCCACCATGGTCCTGCTGCTGCCGCTAGTGCATATGCACATTATAACTACAAGTAAGCAGAAGTGGCCATTGTTTTAAAATGGAAGTATACATTGGCTAGGTTGTCTTGCCGTAAGTGATGGGGTATAGTGCTGAAGAGACACACTGAGAGAATTCCACGTATTTATACGTACTACTAGGTAGTTATGCATGTAGATATGTACATGTGTAGTGTATAAGTATGAGGAGTCGTTGGAAACCCGTGGAGCTGAAAGAA
Organism: Plutomurus gul; assembly: GCA_019776185.1. Taxonomy (NCBI): domain Eukaryota; kingdom Metazoa; phylum Arthropoda; class Collembola; order Entomobryomorpha; family Tomoceridae; genus Plutomurus; species Plutomurus gul. Next base: position 4,506 of record JABASC010000504.1, read on the forward strand.
GAGAGAGAGAGAGAGAGAGAGAGAGTAGAACCATCTGGATTACGTGAGATTACCCAAGAAGCAATCAAATAAATTAGGTGCAAGTAAATCTACGGATCTGAAGCAAGCGAAGCCGAAAAGATGAGATGGACAATAATTTGTTCTTTCTACTTGCAGAGTGTGTGTATTGTGAATTTTCCTATGTGTAGTTGCAAGGATACTTTACGTGTCTTTTCTTTGAAGCTACACATAAATGTTGAAGAAAGCCATAGTGGTTAGCCTTAGATTGGATTTTTGAGAAAATAAAAATGAAAAAATGGTTCAGCCGTTTACTGCCTAATGCACTAGCAGGGTTTTCCTTTGTTCTGCTTCCCTCATTTCTTTCATGCATGAATGCATAGCAATAGACTATATCATGTGCCATATAGATGGCTTTGGACAAGCAAAAGTGCCACTTTCTCTTATCCCTTTTCTCTCCGAGGCTAACTACAGAACAGTGTACATGTATAAATAGTACGTAAGTCCTGGAAGTGAATGTGCTGCGGGTATTAAGCCTCTTTGCTTCTACTCTCCGTTGTTTCCAGTGTGTGTACCTGTCTTTGCATTGCGTCACTGTGTGTGTGTCTGCCACATAGCTCAGCTCTGCCCCCGCCGCTGCATCAACCTATATCAGAAAAAGTGTACACAACATAACCATCAGGTCGTGTTTGTTGTCCGTCGAGCAGGGCATGAAACTCTCTTTGACAAACAGAGCCTCGGAAAGGTAAGCGTAGCTGAGGTCTATGAGTTTATGCAGTTCGGGGTGCCCGATGAGACTTGAACTCCCACTGGTCGACTGGTTTTGGGGGCATTTAAAAACTCAATTTACCTTCTCGCTCGCCTACACACAAATACACAACGCACAACGCACGAGTCAGTCAAGAGCCTAGCCAGGTGGGTAGTGCTATCGGTTGACCTGAAAAATCTGTATGTCATATGTAGAAGCGATGAAACCCATGGGGCTTGGTTGTTTTTCTGTGTTTCCAGCACGGATCACTTTCCATTCAAGCTACTGCTCCAGAAAAATACGTATTCGTAAGGTAAATTGCAGAACGTGCACTAAACAACAAATCTAAATAGAAATCCTATTATTTAGTTTTACTCTCTCCCCCCTCGGGTATACAAAGACTTTTAGTACACTCTGAGACAATCAAATCTCAATTCTTTTATTCCCATTTCGATGTGAACCTACTTATATGGCATTCCTTCATTCCACTCAAGAAAATTTTGTGATTTCCTTCTGTTCTCCACTACTTGAAGTACCATTATTGCTTTTGTGTACATGGGTAAGTACATATGTAATTTTCTTCTTGGAGGCGGCAGTAGCGGTATTGAGACTGCAGTAATGTGCGTGGGTGAGTACTCATTGTTGTTGGCTCGCCAGTTTCATTTTGGGTTTTGTCGTGCGTTGCATTTTTTATCCTAAATCTGGAGGCAAAACGTGCCGTTAGTAGTTGGTGGAACTGGTTGTTAGTGGTGCTTTCTAGTTTCTTTATGTTGGTTGTCGGGGGACAGTAAGCAGCAGCAGTATGAATGAAATTTTTGTCTGTGTGTGTGTGCTCCGAGGAAACATTTTGGGAAAATTAAATAACGGGAAAAAATGCTGGTTAAATATATCTATATAGATATCTGCGAGGAAGTTTGTTGCGATAAAGTATAAAAGTCTAGAAAAAAGTCAATATATTTCTGTGTGTGACATGCGAAGGTCCTGTGACTCTCCAGGCATTTCACAATCATTTGTCACAACCACGACACTTGCACAAGACAAAAACCCAACTCGCCGTTACAAAATCCACAATTCCCTAAACTACTAGGAGCTAATCGAATATGTCACATTATCATAAGGGAAAGGATCTCGAACCACGTTCCAGACCTCATAATATGTAAAAGTCTCGTTTATCCACTCAAAAGTAACTTCATTCCGCAGCAGCAGAGCAACATTTGAGAAGTTTCCATTTTGACTGTCTTGGCAGTCAGCTATTTGGCATCCGATTATCAATTCTGCATTCCTTTGTGCACATTGAGCACATATCAGCGAATTTGTATTTAGCAGAATGCATAGCCATATTTTACTTGTTTCAATATTCCTATGTGACAATGAGCAGTCGACCCAGTTCGTTGTTAGCTAAATGCAATTCTTTTCTGTTTGTTATTCAGACCGTATACACACAGAGCAGCACGCATACATATTGTGGAATGCAAATAAATGACTTGCTTGTGAGCAACATCACACTATCATGCACACAGCTCTGCACACAACTTCTTCTCTCCCTCTGTCCTTATATATTTAAGTATATCTTCCAGCCTGTGTGTATGCCGTACAAATCTGAACTCGTTTTATATTTCTCCGTATACTTCAGCGTGAGTGTGTTTGTATGTGTGTGTGCATAGAAACTGCTTTGCGGCCAAGTCTTGACTTCATGTTGTCACTTTCACTTGTGAATGTTACGAGCTCATATATACATTACCGTAAAGAAATATAACACAATGTGTCTCTTCGCCTGTCTCATATTTCTCTTTGAATACGTCTGCACTTGTACATCCCATGTATCACCAGGGAAAACTGTCTCATTCCTGTACTCCCTCTGTTCTGCTGCTTTCATTTCCATGTGTACCTCTCGTATGCCTATTGTGTGTATGATCTGTGCGCGTCTAGGGCCGCTCTGGTCGGGCCAAAATAGATGCAGTACAAATGAATAATGGCTTAAAACGTGTATTACTGTATAAAGAAAAGGCTGATTTTGTGTCCGTTACCAGTTTTAACAATGAGACTGTGTTGCAGAAAGCTAAATTGCTTTATGTACACAGTTGAGTTTGAACGTTGTGTGGCTTGATGGAGAGTTGCGTGTGCACGTATTCCATTTTATTCAGAAGCCAGAGATACGAGAGCCCCGCTATCCATTTCCAATTAATCTTTGTTCCTATTTAATTTTATTAGCACAGAACGAGAGAGAGCTGGAGAGTTGCAGAGCAAACAAAAGTATGAGACAGAGAGTATACATACCGTTTATGCAAAATAATTAGGGTCGAGCTGGAGCACCCATTTCTCCATTCTGGCTGCATCTTTACACTCGATTCCACCCACAGAATTAGTAATGTGATCACCACATCTTGGTATGTGTGGTGGAGTTGGGCTCACGTGCACTGACGCTCCGTCAAGTGTAAATTGCATTCACATATCAAAAGCTAATACATTCATTTCTCATGTTCCATTTCATTAATCGCATTTTGTGGAGTTCAAAGGGAGTAATTTGATTGCAAAGTTTCCATCCCTAATGGACTGAAAGAGATTTTCCTTCGACTTTCCTTTTATAAGATACACAAACACACAACATGCGCTTGTTTCATAAATGATACGCATCTGATACCAACAGTTTCATATTGCAACGTTGAGTAAGTAAAGCGGAGTTCTTTATTCAATTTTGTAAGCAATTAATTTTTAGACATCAACCTAAAATTTTGAATACGTTGGTACAAAGTAAATGTACAAAGAATCTGTCTTGCCTGAGAGTGAAGCAATTTAAGAATGAAATTTGGTCTGTGTTTAGTACAATGAATTACCTTAATTGAATAGGAAAATCGTTTGGGTATACAGCAGAGCGTAGTACTAGTTATATTATTTTTTAGGAGGTCTTCAAGGAACAATTTAGTTACAAATTGTGTACGAGGAAACAATTTTTTAATACACTGTACAGTGAAATGTGGGTGTGATTATAGAGTTATTAATAATGAAGCGAAGCATTAGTGAGAGAAGTTTTTTGGGTGAAATGGACTTTCCTGCATGTATTTATACTTTGGCTCAATTTATCGAGTTTAAACGTTCGGCCCTATTTATCGAATGAGACGATTGGACCAACCCTACATTGGCCCCAATTTCGCTTGGCTCATTTTAACGCTTGGCCCAATCTATCGGTAATTCTGTATGGTAGGCCAAGTCAAAATCCCATCCATTCTCCAATCAGTTCAATCCAATATAATCCTTAACTCTTTGAAATTTCAATGGTGTTTCCACTTTCGATCCCACCCACTGCTTATATTTTAAACATTTAATTCAAATTATTTCTTTGAAATCTCACATCTATTTCCCTTGCGTTTTCCGTTTTACCATGGCCACAAGCTTTTCCAAGTCTGCACCCCATTTTTTATTCGAACTCCTAATAAACGACAAATTTTGAGCTTTAACAAGAGTTGATAGAGTAAACGAAATTGGCTGAAATGTACTACGATCTGTCTTGGCGCCGATATTAGCTCTTCTCTCTTCCAGGTCAGCTGAGAATTGTGTTGGAATGACAACGTAACTGGAGGCTAGTTAATGAAATCATTAATTAAATTTCCCAGCTAACCAAACCGGAATAAGTCGAGACGGTCTCCATGACATAACAACCTACGTACAATGATATAACATGAATAGAAGGAAGGTAAAATTAAAATGAAAGGTATTATTACGTTTACTACAGCAAATTGGTCACATTTAAGCTGGCAACGGGTTATGCACAGGCAGGTATCTAATAAAGCTCAACAAAGGTAAGCAGTACTATCATAGCGGTACACACAAGCTGGTACATGGTTTTGTAGAAAGAAGCTGATCGTATAAGGAAATTGGATTAGATAATCTAGCCAGGAGGGAAATTCTTTTCAGTTTGCTTACCTTTCTGTTGAATCAGCTTCATTCAATCAATTCTCAAGAAATTCAATGTAAACAGAGAGGAAAGTGGAACCTGGGAGGTATGAGCTTTAAGTATACAAAACAACAAGCACGGGCTGCACTATATAATAAGCCTAATCTAGTAAGTCTTGCCAAAGCAGATACGATGAAACAAATACTCAGTTAACAAAGTCTCTGTCTATACAATCTGTCTTGTTTTAGACTTGAAATGCCAAAGGAAGATTGCTGGTGGCGAGGGGCAGACAGAGAAAGAGAGACGGAGAGCAGAGGAAGACGGGTGAATTCCTGGAAATTAGTTCGTGCAGCTATTTAGCTAGCAGTGACCCGTTATAGGAAGAATAGCTGGTAGGAATATTCGGATCAAGCAACGAAACTACTAACTTGACTAACTGAGGTTGGTTTTTGGCGAAGGCCGCCGAGCTTTAGTCCGTTACTTCCTGCGTTCGTGGCTACGCGTAAGTAAGCCTGTCGAGAAACAAGCTCGTTTTATAGAATTAGCAGCATCTAATCCAGAATTTGTCTCAGAAGTTTCTTTTGTGCAAGAAATTAGAATTCTCCAGGGTTGATCATCTTGTATTAATTTATACGTAACTAACCCAAGAAGAACGCAACATGAAACAGTCCACAATCATTTGCATGTGTATCTAACTCACACAGTGAGTACTCTCTGTTCTCCTCTCTCAGCTCACAGATCATGCTAATTTAGCTTTTTCATTGATGCCGCTCCACTTCTCTGAATTAATTTAGGGCCAATTAATCTGTAAATTGACTACAAGTTGTTCGCATCAGCCAGCCATCAAAAAGTGCAGGCGAGCATCAAACCGTAAAACGTGACATTCAAAAGCTTCTGCAAAGCATCATTTAGTAGAGGAATGCAATGCGATGAGACCGATTGAAATTACCTATACACGCCAAATCATTGGGAGAAATATTTATATCTGCCCTGTACAGAAGGGTGCAACGATATGATTTGCCCAACCGTTTCTATTATGTACTAATGATCTAATTTGCTCTGAAACAATTCCATATTATATTTTAGCACGAAATTCTGAACGGTCACATATTGCAATTATGCTTCGAGCCATTAAAGTTTTACGCAATTGCATGTAGCATTTGTTAAGAGTGCAACTGGAAAAACTGTGTCTAGCTTTCTAATTGAATTTACAACGTGGCACCTATATATATTTTAGCTGCCATCTAAATGTCAGAGAAAAGTCAAAGGCTCAATGGCTCGTTTTGCCAGAATTCCAACATTCTGCTCACGTTTACGAGAATAATTTTTCATTTTATTCCGGGAAATTATCATTAGCGTCATGGGATTTTTTTAATGCACGTCATGTCTCACCTGGATTCATGTAAAAAGGGAAAAGTTTAATTTCTGTGAAAGTTCCATTTCCAATCCACTAAACGGGAGCTAAGTGTGTTCAGTCTGCTTCCTGAATTCTTTAGATGGACACTTTGAAAAGTTTTTAATGCTCACTTGCAACCATTTTGTACGAACTAGAAATATTTAATGCAAAAGAAGCGAGAGAGCGTCTATGATGAGTAGGCAGAGCCGAATGGAGAAAGCGAGAGAGAGAGAGAGAGAGAAAGCGCGGCTTATAAAGTCACTTTTTCCTTATTGTTACGACCACGTTTACTTATCCGTTCCATTCCTTGTCGGAAATGATTTCCTCCATTCTTTGCTTCTGTACACTGCGAGCGCCGTTCCACCGAAACTTTCACAAATCGGAATTAATATTGTGTGTGCGGTTTGGATAATAAAACCTCTAATCCTTCGCTTACAATTTGTAACTTCCATTTCATTAACCTACTGTGCAATCAGGAGAAGCATTGAAACAACACCAAAAAATACTCTTCCATGAAAGCACTCAATTTATTTGTGGCCCACTGTATGGAATGGAACGATTGAAATACTGCCAGCAAAAGTTCCAACACTCGATTATACCATTTGTTCCTATTATTATATTTACTAGTACAGACTACCACTGTGCCTTAGATTGTATTTCTGTGTGTGAACAGAAGAGGAAGAAGAAGAGCAGGATCCTTTGGTGGATCCAGCAGAATGCTAATGCAAAACAATAACAATAAATGTTGCTACGATACTGTGGAATTAAGTTTACTAGAAGTTCCGAAAAATCATGAATTGGTTTGATGATGCAATCGAATTGAAAGCAAAAGTAGAAAGGGAGCAAAAATCGAATCAAACTTTGGCCATATCCCATAGTCAGTAAATGCAATTTTCGTGGAGGTAAGTATCTCCGAGGGGCTTCATCCCTCATCCGCTAATTTTTTACGACCATCTTTATGGATAATACTGTGATACAAAACATATGGATTTGCAATCTGAAGACGGAGGAAAAAATCAAAAATTGAGTTAAGAAGCTTATTTCTGGTTGTTATACTCTGAAGAATAAATGAGGAATTATGAAGCAAGAAGAGCCAAAGAAAACGACATTAACTCAGAGAAGTAGAGAGAGACAGAGAACAGAGCAGACTTATACAATGAAATTTTGTTGGATTTTCTGTGTGAGAGAGCACTTGGGTGTTGGTTAGCAACGCAAAAATACTATGAAAACATCCCGTCTTATAGCATGGCTCAGGATAAGACAAGATAGCGTCATCCCAGCACTAGCACTAAAAGAAGAAGCAAAATAAAAAACATAAAAGCTCACATCAAAAACATCATCACATTTGTAGGTGCTAGAACATGACAACATTTCTGGCCACGGAATTGCAAGTGAACTGCAGGGAGGATGATGGGAAATGTCTTCTGCTTTTTTCACTTTTCCCCATGTATCATCCTTTCATGATGTACAGTTAATTTGGGGTAAACACAACACAGATGGATTATTTTAGCACAAAAAACTCGTCCTCATCATACGGAAAAAGTGCACAGAATAGCAATAAGTGTGCAGAGAAGCACATCTCAGAATACCTTATCATCAGGCAGCAGTAATCTTTCTGGGGAGCAAAATTGATACATAGAATGGAAGCAGAGACGTAAGTAGAGAGAGAGAGAGAGAGATAGAGTGTGTGTAGTTACTGGAAAAGTTTTCCCCAAACTATTTTCCTGCGTTCATTAAGAGTTGCATCGAAAAAGCCTTTTGATTTTAAAAAGCACTGAATCGTAAATGATGGTACTACAAAAGGAAATTTGTCTTCTGGTGTACAATAACAGTTTCGCAGCAAGATGAAAAGAGTTAACTGGATTACAAATATTAATCTTCCACTACTAATTCTGCCTAAGGTGTCACGTGTTGAATGCAACTTAAATAATGTGCAATATGAAGCGGAGACAGCAGACAGCACTTTGAGAAGAAAAATGAATTCTAAGAGTCTAATTCCCTTCCACTCCAGTCTTTTAATTCAGTTTATTTCTATGTCCTATTTTTTCGAGTGAGACTGCATCGCTGCATCTTCCATTGAAAGTGATTCTCTCCAATTTGAGTGTATACACTTATACACTTATAGTAAGTATATAGTGGTGGGTTAGTCAGATGGAATTTTGTTTACTGTTCGCATTATGGTACTCATTTGGAGAGTGTGAGAAGAGAATGGAGAAGAAATACAAATAAGTAGATACAAAGAGTGGAGAGAGAGAGAGAGATAAAGATACAGAGACTGTAATGATGTACTACTAGTTGTGTGTATGTGCATCATGTATATAGTGGCACAGTCCGAGATCTACACTTCTGCCCCGAATGATTTACTACACACCAATTACATTAAAAACGTTTTCATCATTCCTTCTGAGCTGGTTCTTTATCCCTTTTGTCACTCTCCTTTCTTCTCGTTGGAGGAAAAAAAGACGAGAAAAGCCGTTCCACTAGACTAAACTCCTCTGCAAGCAATAGACTCAAACTCTTCATTAGGTGCGCGTAGATAGATTCTAAATCCTTTTACTTTCTTCTACATCATTCACTGACTGTACTTTTACAACGCATTAGTTTCTATACTTACATATAATGAAGCACTAGGATTTATTTACTATTTCACAGAGTAGTCCATTAAGACCAGCGTCGCACTTCTTTTCTCTTCTGCACCCTAAACTCATTAACAAAAGCCAACTCGTTTACAATATTACATGAATACAGAGAAAGACCGTGTTTGTGTGACCGCTCAAATCAAGTTGACAGGCGAAACCGTTTCACATAAAAATACAGACTCTCAAATTTTGAATACGATTTGAAAGAATTTAATGCATTTCGTACTAAAGTACATACTCTTTTCCCTATACAATAAGTTCTTTATAAATAAAATTATAAAATTACACACCGGATCGTTCAGCATTAAATAGAGTGGTAGTGGTATTATTTCACTAAAGTTTGTTCTAAAAATATCAATTCAGATTATTTTAACTAATTTTCCTAGAAAGACCGAACGATATTTGTGGTCCCATCCTAAACTGTTATGTTCCAAAATTAAAATATTTACAATGATATTAGAGTAATCTTGAGATATCCTATCACTTTTTGAAAGTTTTCGCTTGCACAAGCTCAGATGTTACAAATATGTTGTAATTATTTATTATTCTGTGGTGTGAATCCATTACCAATTAAATAATATGTGATGCCATATAGATAATAACTCGGTGTTTGCAAATTTGAATAAGCGTTTGATTGGAAAATTCTAGCCTAATCCGGGCTAAAGGGTAGAAATGGTATTCGAACAACTTAACTCTACGAGAACTCAACCTTACGACAACTTCACCCCAATATAATAATTAAATTAATGGGGTTGAATTGTCCGGGAATCAATAGAAATAAGTAGGAACGTGATGGCCAACTAAAACCTACGTAATTGACGACGAATTCGAAAACACAATAATAGAAATTTCCCCTTATCTTTTTTCCCATGTTTTGTGTCCTGGAATTCAATAGATAGATAGAAAAGAGTCACACAACTTGTTATTACTGCCAAACGGTCACTTGAAGGAGGAACTGACTGAAAACACTTGAAGTTTTTATGTGAATTCCAATTACTAATTAAATTCGGTGATAAAAGTAGAGAAAATATTCTGTATAGCCACGCTAGCAGTTTTCTTCGTATATAAGTGATACAATTTTGCTACATCTTCTAACAAGATTTGTCATTAATTACAAAGAGGGAAGTAGACTGTCTGTGTAGACAAGATTGTTCAACTTTCTACTTAAAGAAAAGGAATATAATTTCCGAGACACATCAACAAACGAAAGTCGGCGTAACGTGATGCGTCGGGGGAATGCTGGAAGGAGTTGCACAGAAAGGCTACACATGACAGTTAAGATAATATGACGAGACGTATGATGTACTAATTAAATTAGATGTTGATATTTCTGAAAGTAGTTTCTAACCCTCTCATCGAATGTGTGCACATAACTGAAGCTCACTTGGTTTGTGAACACTTAACAAGATATATTATAAGGCTTACGCGTACGTACCTATCATTCTCTAAATATAGAACTTCCCGCCCGCCCGTCCTATCTTTCTTTTATTCTTTCAGACAAATGACTCAAGTCGCTTGAATGAGAAATACTTCTCACAAATCGCCTACGCGCCCAATTTTCTCTTTGTGACAGTACTACCATGGCAATCTCACTTCGCTCCACCCCACAAATATTTCCCACCTAAGCATCAATGTCAAGCTCACTGTTTTTGGCTTCTATTAATCCTGTCTCGTGGCTGCTACCCTCTTTACAAGGAACTAACCCTTTAACCAGTTTGCATGTATGCATGTAGTAGTTTTACTACAAATTCTCAACTTATAGTTTCACTTTAATTTCAATTTTATTTAGGTTTGATAATGGAAGCGGGAATCTCTGATGTAATACAACATCAACCAAGATTAATTATACAATTGTAGTAAACCCAATAAATTTGATGTGACATGTGTTATTGTTCGAATTTTAAAGTAAAGATTGATAGATTCCTGATCACACTGTAGTAAAGTTAAACACAGCAGCAGAAATTAGCCCTTAACAAATGTAGTATAGATTCCTCTTTTTTTGAGACAATCTCAACAATATTTGAGCACAGATCGTATTAATTATGCATAACAGTATTGACATTGAAATGACACTAACTTAAATGAATGCAAAACTATTCATTAGTTTCAATATTGATTTGAAAGTATTTACTCCGTTGCTTTAATTGTTGCTTTTTTATTTCTCGTTCTGCGTCTTCTTGTAAACGACCTAATAATGGATCAGTACAAGACTTAGCTTCTTAGCTGCTGTACAATAATGGACAGGATCATTGAAAATCCCACCTAAGACCTTACATTTGACTACATTCCAACACAGGATACAAGGTACAGACATTATGCTGAATGTGACAGTGGTATGAATTGAAAATATTTCCTATTCCAGTGTTCCAATATTTACGGGCCCACTTCACTTTAGTCCAAATGCCAGAGCATGCATAGAGCAGCACTGAACTCCCTAAAGGTATGCATTGACTCAATAATAATATTGTAATAGGACGATATTCTCTCTCCTTCTCTACTGGGGGAATGCACAAGAGTCATGATAGGTATTTAGACACATAAAGGGTGACTGGTCTAGCAAAGGGTGGGAAACCTAAGAGTGTTTAATAATATGAGAAAAAGGTAGTAAAGAGAATTGAAGCCAAGACTTAGGATCTAGTAGTGAATATAAGGATGAAGGAGGAGAAATAAGGAAAGAAAAGTTTGTCGAAAGAAAAGAAGACAGACAGGGGAAGGGATAGAGAGAAAGGAATATTTTGCCTTTTGCTCTTTGCGTGGGAATTTGTGAAATGAGAAACTGGCTACGGAATGAGAATCTATCTGACATGGATGAAGGGACGAGTGAGTGAATATCTATGAAAGACTGTCGTCTTATATAAGGCGTGATATATCGAGGGTCTTCTTGTGTGTGGACCGATCTGACTTGAGAGATGGGCATGCATGTGAATTTCCAGCAGAAGAGAAGTGAGCGAGCAGAGTTGAGTGGAGGTGGAAGAGTGAGCACTGACTTAACAGCAGCAAGCAACCAGCCAGTTCAACAACCAAAGACCAGCTTGTACAGCAGCCAGCACAGGAGAAAGTACAAAGGACGGAGGAATATAGGAGAAAGCACCAGCACACAACTGACTGACTGAGTGAGCCAGCCAGTGCCGCTTTGGATGTACACAATTTGCACAGAGAACTGGGAAGGAAGCAACTGAAAGTCTTTGCATAAATTTGCATGCATCATCGATTCCCAGGGTTTAATCAGGCATTCATGGAGTTTGCAGTTTCCTCTGATGAATTCCTTGATAAAGGAGACAGATTCTATGAATATTAACTATCGAGAAAATCACACTCATAAACTCACCTTCAGCCACTCAGCCCACAACCCAAACAAACTCACTGATATTCTTTTATTTCGGTTTCCTCCTACTAATATTCTTAAACTCCTTGTCTCCCACCATCACCCACAAACACACTAGACCCATAATTAACACAGGTGAAATACATTCTCTACGAAATACAATCACCAGGGGCAGCACCGTTTCTTTAATTATTCATTTTAAATAAGGCCGCCCAATACAACATTCACGGCACGAACTCACATGTGTACATTTTTTATCAGCAAAGAAATACAAATTCGGATTGTGTTGCAGCTGAACAGACAATTTTTACCCAATTACTTTTTTACTTGAATTGAAGATTGGCGGAGAAGAGGGGGAAACGGCAAAGCTTATTACAGTGGCGGTGTGATGGAGACCGAGTGTCTTTGTCGTACCTGCTGGAATTGAAGTGGGACTAAGTATGGGTGGATACTGCAGTTTTCACAATGGGGCTCTGCAGGGCGGTAAGTTTTCCATTGGAGTTGTTAATGGGGAAAAGCTGTGTGGATCGACTCTGTGTCTGTGTGTGCTGTGTGTGTGTGTGTGTGTGTGTTTGTGTGTTACCGGAGGACGCAAACTAACTATAGATTGATGACGACGAGAATGCAATCATCGCCCACGTTGGCATTAAGATGGAAACATAAAACAAACGGAGGATTTTTAGGAGAATTAGAGTAGATGAGCGAGATGGATGATGAGAGACGGAGTGGAGCGAGAGACGGGATAAAAATTAGTGGGCAGATGAGATTTGTCGGTGTTTGGTCGTCGTGCTACGGTGGGTTGGCTGGCTGGCTCATTGTGAGAAGACCCAGAGTTCAGTTTGAAGAAGATGACTGGGCCATAAAAGGAAGAGGGAGAGCGGAATGTGCGTGAAGGCTACTAGGACGCGGACACGGTGACAATACCGAGTTAAATATAGTGTCAGTGTGGTTCTTGATGGTGCTCATTATTTTGATGACTTCTTCAGAAGCTCTTTGCTGTGCGATATGTCATGTGGAAATATTTTTTGGGAGTCGACTTCCCTTTCATTTAGGGAAAAGTGATAGCATTCCCTCCATATCTATTTCACATCTAGACGATGGAAGCTCTGTCTCTTTTCCTCCCATGCGAATGATGCTCTCTCTCTCTCTCTCTCTCTCTCTCTCTCTCTCTCAAAGGTATGCAATCTCCAAGTGTACCTTCTATATTTCTTTTGCGGCTTCAGCCACACCAGACCTTAAAAATCCTCTACTTTATGATAGCATCTTCTCGTTTCTGATCTTCTCATCCTTTGTCTCTCTCATACGCTAACCCTGACAAATTAGGTTTCATTTTGATACACACTGCCGCCTCGCACTCAACTTTCACTCTTAGTTATGCACTCAATGCGGCGCTCTCTCATGTGCGCCATTCTACTCACTCACAATCTAAGCTCCATAAACTTAAGAGATATACAATATACATGAAGCTCACCCACCTATACGGGCACACGCATGGCCTTGCCTTCACGCTGTCTACCTAAATGGCTAAATGTGCAGTCTCTGTGCACCGATTCACTTCCCGTAACATCCACACAACACATATTTTCCACAGCACAACCACATAAAAAGAAAAAGTCAGGGCAGAGAGGTAACTAGTTACTTTCCACCACAACTCCGTGTAATGGACATGGATTATACGATGTGTGATACAAAACAAGTTTCTTCAGCGGTTCTCTGGATTCATCGGAAGTGCGGAGAGCAGTCGCAGCGACAGTCAAACCAATGCACATCTATGCACACAATTCTATTCGAACAGCTGCTGCCTACAAACCAACCAGAAGTGTTGCAAAGGTGAAATATTGCTTGGGCAAAGGGTACGACACAAGAAGACTTCTTCCAAGTCAGGCCATCAGTTGGTCACGAGTCGCTTGGCTTGCTGTTAAATTGTTGGAACACTGACATGGCACTTTTAAAAGTCTGAAATTAATAGACAATTCCAGAAAAGTGTTTGTGTAACGCATAATGTTATCTAATCCACAGAGATTCTATAAAGGTACTTTTCTTGTTTACTTACATACAGCAAGGCTGCACACGTGTGTGATCGTGCACCTGGTTTCCTCTTTTTTCTTTGCATCTACATATACCATGTAATTATGTTTGTAGATTAGAATTTGTGTCCAGATTTCGATCTGAGTCTGGAAAAGGACTTTTAATTTGTCTCACTCGTACAACACGTGTTAGTGGAGCTGTACAGTGTCCAAGAATTTAGGAAATCGACTATTAAACATGTAGGGGAATCATAGAGATGGGCTCACTCAATATTTCATAGGGACGGGGATACAGCACAGGTAGGAGCCATCACAACTGTTAGCTCCGATAGGTAGACGTAATATATATTCACATCCTCATCCAGATTTGGACTTAGATTCACATTTTCTTTCTTTGGCTGTGTTGAGCTGTGTGCACAGAGAAATCCCACCTGAATACTTGGAGCCATAAACCAGGAGAAGTTTGTCGACAGCCCTCGTAAATCTGTCCTACTTCCAATGGTGTTATGATTGTAGCCATTGGATTGGTAATGGCAATGGTATAAAACGTAGAGATCTGTACACATGCCGCCGTATGTGTATACACTTGTAGTAAATGTACGTACAGTGAAGAGAGAGAGAGAGAGAGAGGAAAATGTAGTCAGACTAAAGGTATCTTGTGTTGGTGTAATGGCCAGGGTTCACCCTGCCCACTACCCACTATTGTCCACCCTCCAAAATTGTTACCCACTCTACTGGGCAATAGGGGGCAATAGATAAATAAATCGCACGATTTATTATGCAAAGAATAGAAATAGTTCTACAAGCACAATTTTTGTCAATATTTTGTGGTGTATATTAGCACTACATATATATATATGGATATAAAACTACAAATATATAGCTATTATAAGGTTGAAGATGTAATTATGTTTTAATATTGTACTAATATTTTCCTTTATTAAGTATTTAATTATTTTTTATTCTTATATTTTGAGTTGTTTCCCATTTAAAATGAAACAGTATTACAATCTTTTCTGTTTCTCTATTTTGTGATTGATAGAATAGTAATTTTGAAGCATTTTTTCATTCCAAAAGTATTGGACCTTAACAATAGAATGTCTCTAATATGCAAATTAGTTACTTTCAAAATAATGCACAATCAGTGTAGCAATTTTGCAATTCCACAAGAACATTCAAGGATTATGTCGAAAAAGCTAATATATTATGGAGCACTTTTGAATTTCCCCCTATTGCCCACCTATCTACCATTGCCCTCCTACGCACTACCCACACACTGGGGAGATCAAGTAGCTATTACCCGGGCAATAGGGAACCCTGGTAGTGGCTCAGCTCAAAAATGGCTGCCTCACTTTCTCAGCAACAGCAGCTAAATTCAAAATAATATATGGGCATTTCTCGGGCTCAACGACAGAAGATTTTTTCCTCTTTCTGATGCTGTGCTTTTACCGGCGAAAGTCAGTTTCACTTTTCTACCCACTATTTATTTATTTGTTAGAGAAAGCTATAAAGCGAAAAGATTCGAGGAAAAGTCAAGCGAAGAGACTGCACCGTTCCACACAAGCAGTAGTAGTCTATACTGTGTACATGTATTTATACAGTCCACGGTAGTAGGTTCGGCCCAACTACAAGTTGTTTCTGATAATACCGTAGATAGCTAGTTAGATAGGAAATAGCGACGGAAGGAAAACATGCTGGGCATGGGTCCGATACAGTCGAACGTTCGTGCACCAGAATACAAACATCACCGGGAAATGTGTGAATACACACGGACTACTAGCAGTTCGGTAAGCAAATCTAACGTGTACAGTCAGCCAGCCAGAGAGAGAGAGAGAGAGAGCAGTCTGTCCCCAGTATATAAATGCTCGCAGATAGATAGAGAGATAAGGAATAACGAAGGGAGACAAATATAATGTGACTGTTGTGTTTCTCTTGCATGTTTTGCCATCTCTCTCTTTCTCTTTACTTGTATCTGCTGTCGGATCAAACGCAAAAAATGTCTGCCAAATAGATTATTTCCAAATAGCAACCTTCAACAGTTTTCACAAGAATGGTCAAAAGAACTCGAGTTACTCTCGAAAAACAATCACACGTGAAGAACTTCTTCCTACAGTGTCAATCAAAAGAAATCAATACCTTTACTGCGTATGTATTCCGACAGTTTATCAGCAAATATATATCTCGAGTAGCATCGTTGCTTTCATTTAATCAATAGTAATAGGTGCTCCTCCATTTAGGCTTCACCGCACAGTTACATACATCCAAGTACATTACTCTGCTACTAAATATATCAAAACGTGAACCATAGGACATCCTACAACACAAAAACTACCGAGAAAATATTTTTACCTCGTGCAATGGCAAAAATGCAAAAGTTTTTATTTCTGTATGGTTTGGTCAATAGCTAGCACAGCTGTAGTTTGGCGTGGGCAACAGCTATCCAGAGTTATGGGTTCCGGCTTGCTCTTATACCTATGTGCACAAGTAGTGACCAGTTTTTCTGACCTACCGGTGGCAGTTGGCTCACCGCGGTCTTGGCTCAGTATTGCAACGGGGGATCTTTATCTACCTTGAAGACGGTCGACTAACAATAAGCTCCTATAAAATATCTTTTAAAAGCCTGGCCACCAAAATTTGTACGCAGAAGAATGTGAACGTATTTTGTAGACATGCTGATTCAATTGGTAAATTAAATCTCCCATACTTGGTGATACATTAGTGACTGGCAATATATGCATAAATCAAAGGCTATTGAAAGAAAGACTTTATTAACCGAATTTTTGCTAAATTGCGTAGTACTAAATTTTGTACAGCCAATTGTTGCAAAGGATACAAGAAATAACTAATAAATGAATGCCTTGTAGTCATTTAAAGCTCAAAGCTGATTTCAGAAATGTCGACGGGAACCACGATATTCTTTATGTGTAAACGTGTCATCACCGCAATTCTACGGCACATGACACCAAAAAGTGAAATAATCCTAAGATCCTCAACCAGGTCTTCATATTTTCTTTTTAAAATTTCCTATGTTCTCCTATTTATTTATACAGTTATTAGAAATTATTTTTCTTCGAATTCTCCCTTCCCAAAAGCCTACTAAAGAGGGAGTCGACCTTTTTCACATTACAGAGTATGCACCGTAGTTCTCTTTTGTTTCCTTATTCCTTCCTAGTGGTCATTCGGAAATACGATACAGTGAACTTAAATGGGAATCATGTATAAAATGGATTTTGGGCAGATTGTGCAGATATCATTACAATTACAGTAAATTTAGGCATAAAAAGGGGGGCAGTTCAAAAATAAATTCATCATTAACACAAATAGGTCTCAATGGGTCCAACAGGTTACTTGTTTCTGCATCATATACTTTATAGGCTCTCTGTCTATCTCAAGAGGAAAGTAATCGCGCCAAGACTTGTCAACCAGAGAAACTAAGCTGTATATTGCTGCCAAGTTGAATAATCTGCTCACCTATTGAGATTGTTAATATAGAAAAAGATCTGACATTTCACAAATGCAACGACCAAGGCTTTGACACAGACATAAATAACCAGGCTGCTTTCATACATACTGATGTGTGTAGCTGCATATTAACACCCGCATTCTTTGTGATGATATGATTATATCTGTTGGTTGTTCTTTTTGGGGTGATGGTGTATTTGGGCCGTTCAAAAGGTAGTGGCCATCTTTATTATCAAATATATTTGGAAATACACAAGTGATCTTTCTTATACTTTTCAAAGTAGTCTCCTTTGACCCTAATACACGTATTCCACAGATGAAAAGATCAGAGATTCCTTTTTCGTAGAATAAGAACGGTTGACGCTTCAGCCAGGCGGACGTCGATTTTTCCAATTGAGTGTTACTTTCAAAGATCCGCTTTCGTAGGAACGTTTTCATCTTTGGAAACAAATGATAGCCCAATGGAATGAGCCAAGCATTGTAGAGAGGAGCCGTGAATGGGACTCCAAGTTCTGATACGGCCAACGAGAAATTTTTGAAATGTGTAAGGAAAAAATGTCGTGTAGCAAAAAAAGGTCAAGTTGCCACATTTCCCCTCGATTTGTCTGGATGACAGATTTCAGTGGGGGTAAAAAACGTTTTTAAAAGCTACTCCGTCATTATTGAGTTTTTTCAAAAGTTTCTGAGAGGTCCCACCCGAAAGCAGATAACTTCCTTGGTCGACACTTTTTTGACTACCTTGATTGGAGCCCCTTCATGGCCTATCTCTTGGTTTCAGTCTTAACAAAGCGAGCATACGTTTCATCTCCAGTAGGAATTTGGTTTTGAAAAAGATCAGGATCCGATTTATTTAAGCAAAAAAAATTTTCGTAAGCCGATTTTCAGGCCTTTTTTTGCGCAGTTATCCATATGTATAGGGAACCTATCGCTCATTTCAAGCAAGCCGCAGGTTGAGTTACAGTATACACCCCGCATTCGCTTAGAAAAGCTTTCTCCTGTGGACTCACTTACCAAAAGTGAATCGGCCGACTTGATTAAGCTTGATGTCCAATTATTCAATATTATAGGGGTACTATTTACATGTTGCTTGACCTTGGTGTAGTTCAAAGCAGGATGTAGGAATACTATCGTGGTTTTTCAATTTAATAAAATGATAAGGTAGCTTTCTTATCAGTAAAGGTTCGGACATCTGCGGCATTGTACTCTGGGAACAAGCGGGTCATTATTTTTTGAACGGCCCTCGTACTGATACTAAAATGACAAACTTTGATAATTGACATCGGAATTGGTGGTAACTGCCATGTGGCAGTGTGGGAAATGTGGAAAGCAGTGAAAGCACAGTTCCTACATTCGAGTAGAATGTAGGATTGGGGATGTCTGGTTTTGCTGAGTCGAATCAGTTGCCTGGCTAGTATTTGGAGTAGACAATGAATTAGTTGAATGTGCTGTGATGTGCACGGATGAGGAGTTTAGACATGAATAATGAGGGACATGCGGTCCAGGTTAGTTATGGAAATTGGGAGTAGGTGGGCTATCTGTGAGTAAAATTAGTAAGGTAGCAAGCGGCAGCCACTGGAGAGAATTGAGGAGCGAGGGTACTGATGGTAGCCGAAAGGAGAAGGGAATCCCATCAAAAATGATTTCGATATCCTGCTGGTGTGCTATAATTATACTATTGCACGTAAACGAAGCAAAAAACAGTAGCTATGCACTTTTATGGGAACACGGTGTGTGCTAGCTGTGTGCGGCCAGAAGTGGTTCGAGAAAATGAGAATAATCTGACAATGAGACTATAAATTGAATATTGTGTGTTCAATTCAATTATTCAATGGCTCAGTGTACAGAGAGGGAAATTATTAGCGAGACAGCTAATACATTTGCAGTAGAGATATGCAAGTTTTTTCAAGGAGGAGCCATGAATAATTTCGGTTGGGTGAGCGAGAGCAAACAGTGACGGCTAGAATTTGGTTTACTTTTGCAAGTCGGTTGGCTGTCGACTCTTGTAGGGAACAGTTGGCCCAAGTATTAGCAGTCTCCACGAACCATTCTCTCTCTTCTCACTATATTCAAATTCAAAAGTACACTTAAACCACAACTACGTATACATTATACGGGAAGTGAGCTAAGGCTCACACAGCTAAACTTATCTTCAGACTGTGAATCATTTTCCAACTCAAGCAGTGAATATTCACTACGGAATAAAAGACCGTGTCAATATTAACTCAGGAGGCAGACCGACGTACGCCGATTAGAGGAGAACATTAGAGCTTCATTACCATTGTAACCGACCTGAGTCGAGCTGCTGGTGATAAGTGATAATGTCGGTCTTCACTTCCTTCTTTGATGTGAAATCTAACTTTGTATCTAACCAGAACCAGCGGATGCTCACCGACGATCGCGACAAAGCTTATGAGCTGGCTTCTGGCTACACATGAAATCCG
This sequence comes from Plutomurus gul, assembly GCA_019776185.1. Lineage (NCBI taxonomy): Eukaryota > Metazoa > Arthropoda > Collembola > Entomobryomorpha > Tomoceridae > Plutomurus > Plutomurus gul. The sequence continues at coordinate 24,433 of JABASC010000504.1, forward strand.
TATCGTATCGGTCAATCCTTTGTCTCCATTCCTATCAAAATAGCCTGTATATTGCATCATTTCTTCCTTTACACATTTCAACACTCTAAATAATCCCAGTAAACGGTAGAAAATTTCAACCTTTTCGGAATTTTCTGTCGCATGTATACATGCAAATTTTCTTTATTTGGTATCGATCCCATCGAAATAATTCATAGTTATCTGTAGGAATATTAATTTAGCATTAAAGAGATTACACGAAATATCAAATAATAGTATGTTTGAAACCTGTTCACATTTTATAAAACTGGACTGATGAAGTTGAAACAAAAATCTTAACTTTGGTGATGGAAGTTGGATTTTCATCATTGATAACTTCTAAAGCCAAGATTGAAAACCCAATCATACAATTTCAATTTTGGTGGTATTAAAGACATTCGGTTGAAGCAGTTTGACTGACACATAAATAATGTAAGCGCATGTATTTGATGTAATTTATTACATGTAAAGTACGAATGAAACATTCAGTATCTTCAGAAGGAATTTAAAAACTGTGTTGACATAGAATCAAAAGAACAATGACAAAACGGGCAAATAGACCACAATGATGAGTAATATGTATATATTTATCAGATAAATATCTATTTTCTGTGATTCCTCAAGCTTTCACCACCTTTCTCTTCTAGTGAAAGTGCAAAAACGGATCTAAATTAATTAGTACAATCCTTCCAAGTATCACGATACCCCATCGACGCCGCACGGAATCTATTATTGCATACTCACAAATTAATGTGTATATCTATATATTAGGTCTTTGCAGTTCAAGAGGTTAGAGGTAATTCAGACTCAGGTACAAAACAAGAATGCTCTTTCCGCGATTACAAAATAATCACTAAAATGTGAATGCTAAATACAAAAATTGTTGCCTACTGGTAGTAAAAGTCTAAAAACTGTAGTTTTCTTACAAAAAGTATTGCCAACTACAACAGGTCAGTGCATTCCATATTAAAATCAAGATATATATTTTAATAACAATTTTTGGTGACATTCCGATTTTACTAGCACTAACAATATTATTATTATTATTATTATTACATATTAATCTTCCTACCACATAAATCATAGTTTGATTTTTTATCACGATGAAACGGAAGGAGTATATTACTTTATATTAACATCTTCATTGCAATGTTCTTACAACATGTTTAGGATTTCTAGTTGCTATTACTGTATGAACAAGTTGAGTACAATAAAATAATTATTCAACAGACTTTAATAAATGAGCTTTCAATAATTCGATCTTTTTGTATACAATAATAATTTCAAACTAGAGTACTACGACTATATAATCATAATTGCAGGTTTGATTATAATGAACCATCATTTTGTGAGATATATTTAGGTTACACTGGATAGATTTACTGTTCTATTGTAAACACACACACACATATATGTATATAATCCTGCTTCGCTTTTCCAACGGCACAAGAAACACGAACATTCAAAGCACAGAAGACAGACATCTCGCAACCAACTTGAGGATGGGTAAGATAAATCAAATTGTGTACTTTCGTTTGGTAGTCTAAAAATAAAATAAAACTCACAAAATATTATTGAATTAGAACAAATTCGGACACAGAATCGTATTGGAATGGCATTATTTGCATAATAATAAGAAAGTGAGGAAAGGGAGTATGTGGTAACATTATTTTGCAGTGAAAGTCTATAGACAGACCAGCGACACATATTGATAGTACGGAAAGCATCACAACAACAACAAGCCGATTGAAAAACGAGATATGAATTTGATTGTGCAGAAAAGGACATCAACTGGTACTGCTACACATTATTAGCATACAAGTGAACCGTAGTAGAACATTGAGCAAAACCAAATAATAGCAAAAATATATTACTTCAAATTATCAATACATTTAATACATGTATTACTATTGCATTTTTCAGTCTCTCCGCACAGTATAAATAGTCGCCTCTACTAACCATGAGAAAAGCAAAGCGGACTTAAATATTTAGTTCAATTGTACGACACCACAGTTGAGTTTTCGTTATAAAATGCAAATATACGCATTGTTGCAGTATAGATTAAGAAACAGCACTTTCGCTTTCACACTCATTGTCAGTGCTGGCCGTTGGTCTATTTTCCCCACCATATCGCAGAGAAAACGTTTTTTGTTGTTGAAAACAGCAAGGGCATCCACAGAATCACGAAGCGCCATAAACACACCTAGTATATCTACACTTCAACTATTAGCACGCACAATAATATATTCCACTTATGACAAACCATTGCTTATTGCATTGAAAGTAAAGTTGACGGGTGGATAGAGATAACGGACATTGAATCTATCAGACCAAGAAATATATAACGACCATAACTTCTGTCATTAGCTTTCATGTTATAATACTGCATTGCATACTTGGCATATCCGCTGACGGAGACGGAGTAGCAACAACACAGGACGGTTTTTGTGAACGTGTGCCGACACATAGTGAAAATAAGAAAGAGATCAGAAGCTAATCTTCTATCAAAGGTAGTATTTGAATACGTTGATGTAATTTGTGTGCTTAAGAGAACATGAGCTACCTATTGAAAACAAAAGTAAAAAATATTACGCAGCATTTACTCGAGGGAAGAAAGAGAAGTAACTCAACAAAAAACTATAATTAAAATGAGAGTACATTAGAGATATTGTTGAAGATTTTGAAACACTATTTCTAACAATGTAAAAAGTGGGTTAAAATGGAAGTAGTTTAACTAACAATAAGTTAAGAAATGATGCAGGGCTTGGAAAATAAATATTAACTCAGGACTTACTATGGTCATGTTTCAGGTATTCCAAAGGTTAATTTGAATACAGTTGCGTATTTTACGATTAGCACACTTAATGCATCCGTCTGCCTTACTGTTCCCCATTTTCCCAATGTCAAAGTATTTATGCATTTACCCACCCAGTCTGAAAAAATGGAGCACCGTTTGAAACCACTGGCCAAAACTGGCAAAACTACACTTAGTCACAATATTAGGATTGATTAGACGGTATTAAATGCATATTAATACGCTTGGATGGACTACTTCGTATTCTGAACATACTGTTTACTATTGGACTTCATTATTACACACGAATTACCCAACTAGGTAGTTGATCTAGCAACCACACAACATAAAAAGCTCTGTTTACTACCATTACGTTCTACTCTGTGTTCTACATTATAAATACATTAACCAATATGTTATTATATAGAGCGCATCGTGCCCAACCGACTTACATAAATGCAACCACTCACACATGCTTTTTAGTTTGCCCAAACCACACCAACAACGAAACAATTGCTACGCTAAACGGAAAATATATATTATTACAGTTAGTATGTAGTTAATATGCGTTACTGATTAATTATGTACCCTACAGTTACATATCTCGGTTTCACGTTGTACCACTACCAAAAGTAGCACTATTCTATAATTGTACTTTTGGTTGGTTTTTATTTTCTAATGCTGCGCAATATGCGTTTCAAAATTAGTCGTAGCAATACCTCTATTTATGTTGATATTGAATTTGTTGGATCAAATTGAGTAGCTCCAACTTTTCTGTTTGAAGAGTCGCAACCTTCTCTTGTAGATCAATAACCATCATTTTAAGCTCTTGGGATTTCCCCAGTTCTTGTTCCAAATCTGAGTTCTTTGCCTGGCTTAAAACTAGTTGCTTCATTGCTTTCTCTAAATCTCCTTGTAACACAACTATTTCACTTCTATCCAGAGTAGATGAATTTGCCGCTGTTTCACTATGAAAATTAGTATAATTGTTACATAATGCATCATTTGCCTTTATATTAAAAGATTTGGGTCCAGATGGAATATGACTGCGTGTTGGTGGTGTTTTATACCCTTTATACCCTATAAGAAAAACTCCATGAACATCTCGGGTGATTGGTAAAAGATTGGGTATCGAAAATTTAATAGGCACTGGCCCAGGAGACGTTATACTCATTGATGGTCGGTCCTCAATCAACTCAATGCATGCTCCAATTATCTCAACCTACAGTACACAAGACAACGTATTAATGAGTAATTCCTGAAATAGACCGCAAAGTAGAAACACAGGGATGAAGACAGAAAAACCTACCTGCATTGGAAATGGCACAGGAATAATTTCATCTTCAAAAAAGTCTGTTACTCCCATCAATGAACTCATGTGTAACGTAAACTGTTCCTCATTTCTTAGATCAATTCGGCCATCAAGAAAAGCCACTGTGGCACTAATTATGGCCTCCCGTATAGGCGATTCACATCCGGGTCGATCCATCAGGTTAACAGAAGGATTCGCGGAATTCTTTGCATTAGCCTTAGAAATGGCTTCGATAGCATTCGGTGAACATAAATAACTTTTGAACTTTTCTGCATTGACCTTGTGAGAAAGGCGCACTTTTGCAACCCTCTTTTGAGTCGGACTTCCCAAGGCAGGAGATAGGGGACCGTCATCTTGAACTTGTTGCGCCCATTTTCGATTGCGAGCAGTGAACTTTGTCTGAAACATTAAGATTTGAATATGGTAATGTAAGATTGGTACGCAAATGGCACTGCACAAACATACTTAACTAAATACAGCATCAAATGCACACTGTACAATATACACACTAATACTACATTTAGACAATTAGCCATACTCTGTCAATCACACCAAAGTAGCAGTTACTCGAAGTACATTAATCAACCAATTTTAGTGTACAGAGCTCCAACTGACGGTAGAACTTGCCGCTTCCTTGAGTATGTATGCGGGAAATTGGCAATGGATAAACAGTGCATGTTATTAGTAACCACTTAAAGCAAAATAGCAATCAAACAAACGCATAATGTTGATGTAACACTGAGGTGATTAAAACGACGGGCTTGCTCGTTCGCAGGTATGGAAAACCGAAAATTAGAAAATAAGCTTTTACCCATACTCACCATTGCATTGACGCATTAATTTCACGCACAGACGCACGTTAAGCATAATCAATCTGGTTCGAATCTGTAAGCCCACCATTTAATTTCTAACCTCCCTATCTGATCTCAAGCATTTTTTTCAGCATATTCCAATTAGTATTGAAATACTGATTAACCGAGATTTTCCACAACATATACAAACGCTTCCAAGTCCTGAGATATGCACATCAATAAGAGTGCACTCCCACATCACATATATTCCTCTCACATTACACTACAAGCATAGAACAAAATGTAAAATGTGAAAAGTAATAATTAAATACGACTTAAATACGCCAATTCACAAAATCAGGTTAGATTTTTTTTAGACTAAACGTTATTAATTACTTTTTCTCAATTTTTTAAAGGCTAGAACGATTCTACGGGTCTTCAAAGATATGCAATAATAATTAAAAGATAACTTTAAAATATATATTATAAAACCTGACTAACCTAATGTTACCAAAAATTTACAACATAAAGAGACGCTATGAGAGTACAAAATCTTCGGTTGAACCAAAATACATTTTAACGCACATACTGAACCCGCCGACTACAATAAGTAAATAAATACAGAACTAGTTTAACACCACATTACACTAGATAATAGAGAATACATGCAAATTAAGTGTAGAAGATGGCTTCGACATTACTCTATCTTGGAACACCAATTTGTACAATATTTCTGAATAAAGCCTACATAATTTCTATACACGTACCATTAGAAAATAAAAGATAGAAAGCTTTGCTAATAAAGCGCTTAAAATTTGTTAAAGTGTTTTATATTGGTGTTCTGTACCTCCCGTGATTCTCTTGGCACCTGTTTCACAGATGAGCATGTAACAAAACCCAATAAAGCAATATCATTTAATCACAGCCTTCAGCTTTAATGCAAGAATATAATAAATTAGATAGGATATGTAAATTACTTAGTACTAAATTAAACAGTTCGTCACCTCTCAGCATAAGACACGACACTTTCATTAAAATCCCACAGTTTACCTTTATACTAATTTAGCTCCCAATACTTTTAGAAACTAAATTTCACCAAAACTATAAACTATGTTAGTAAAAATGTGTTTAAGCGAAAATTAGTTAAGCCACTATGTATGACCTTAAAAGAAGCCATACCTTAAGCAAAAATAAATACGTCATCTCATAATAATAAAACATTATAAAATCATTAATTAGACGAAACAAATAAACTGAGATTAAATTTTTAACAAGCTACAGAAAGCGTTTATGAAAACGTGACAGTATTAAAATTAGTAGATTTAATTAGAATTACGTTTGGCCAATACTACCCACAGAAAAAGAGATAGGGCAATGAATTTGAAGAATCTTGTGAAAGCAAACACAATTCATCGACTGGAGTAAGGTCAAATAAATATACTTATTACAAATGATTAATTTCAATTTACAAACTAAAACATAACAATACTTTTTACTAATTCGACCCAGTGCTAAAATGCGGCTAAACTAATTCTACAGACACCACAATGAAAATATTAGTGTAATAGTGAGTGAAATGGAAAGTACGTATTATTTTCAGCCAAAATTGAAGAATGGGTGAAAAAATCAACTTCATTTAGACAGATTGCCACATGTAGGTATTTTCATTCAAATTATATTTATACTCGTTGTTCATCCAAGCAGCTCAAAGTATCCCGAAGGCATTTTGTGTTGCACACAGTGACAGCAACATCCAATATGTATAGTGACATACGTTAGTCATTATATTTATTATGTTTGAATTATTTAATCAAAACGTAATTATATTTACCTGAAATTCGTTCCACGTCATTCCGGTACATTCTATCACGGATAACGTCCGACATTGAAATTTCATAATGGCACTTAAACTCTTTGCTTCCTGTGCAACTTCAACACCATCCAATCTAACGGTCAAAACGCCAATCTAACGACAAAAGTCTCAGCATTATTTTCTTATATTGACTACGAAAAAAACCACACACTAAAGGTGTAAACAGCCACTGTTATAAACACAGACACTGTCTATACATATAAAAGTGACACATGGTAGAATGATTACATACAATACAAAGCTGCCGGTTCAGCTACCTGTTGTGTCATATATAGAGAAGGAATGAACTAACCATGCTGTCGTTTTCTGCTCTTAGAATAGTATGCTCTTGTGAAAATGTAGGCGAAGGAGTCGAACGTTCAAGGTCTTCAAGCACTTCAGTAGCTATTTCAACGGCTTCCTCAGCTTCCAGTGCTTCAATTTGAATGAAGTTATTTTCCGATGATTCGGAACTCATGTTAGACCAAGTGGAAGCTACTTCGCTATCTGGTGTTGAAATGCCTCCCCCTTTGTTGAATGTCACGACTAAACTTTTAACACCCTCCTTAAGACTTGATCTTAATGAATCCATGGGGCTGTTGACTTCACGAAAATTAACGGGAGCCGAACTATGCATCCCTCCAGCTAAGGAACTATTATGTTCGAGATCTTCCCGTTTTATTTTCCACGGTGTATCCATTGAATCTTGACTGTACAAAAATATTAAATACCATTAACAGTTTTCAACGACGACGTTACATTTTAAATCTGCCTGCAGTGCATTCACTTTGCCGATGCCGAGAATACTGACAGCTGGGGATGAAATGCAAAATTAGTGTGTAAATTAATTAGTGAGTGTACGGGCGTGGGTCTACTTCTGAAGAGCAAGAATAATCTCTTTTCAGTATTCTTTCAAATATTTTAAACAAAATAATCAAATTTTACATTTACTCTACCAACATGCTAAAATTTTAAAAGCTAAAGCATTTTCAAAATAATAAATATTGGAGGTCTAATCAAATATTTCAGTAAATCTTACACATCATGGTCATTTTCACCGCTCGAAGAGTCAGGAATAGTAGAGTCTAATTCAAGTGATGGTGATTCCTGTTTCCCGGGTACAAGAGGAGGAAAAAGTACTGATAATTCGACGGTAGGAATAAAACCCAAAAATGTAAAAAGATTTTGTAGAACACTTGGTCCCAAGATTCGTTCCAAGTCAAGTGTAACGTACAATGACATTTCACCGAACGCTTCAACCATTCGCATTAGGAATAAATACTGATAGTGAGTTAGCTGGACATTGCAAATTCCATTGGCACTAAAAAGAGCTCGGATGCTGGTAAGTTTATTACTAGAATTGGATGAATTCGTATGTTCTTTATCTACACTCAGTGCACAATCTTTGGCTTCGGATTTACACGAATTGTTACTAACTGACTTTTTCTCATCCACATAAATCCACACAGAAACAGGTAAAGAGTCAATGAAAGGATAAACCACGGTAGATGTTACAAAATCAGAATTCTGAGGATTAGTTTTCCTAAGCTGCTGCGAGGGATTTCTCTTTCTCCTAGACTCTACACGAAAATCCGCCCAGAAGGGCTCCATGTATATGTGCCACACGTCTCTCGGGTCGCTCCACAACATTTTTGTGGTCAGTATGGAACTCCATTCTTGAAGATTAGTACATTTAACACGAGGCAGTGGACGAATTTTATCTTGTCCTAGAATTAAAATTTAAAAGTTATGTTAGATTAGTGAACGGGTACAAATTAAGTAGGAAGCTCACAATCAGCAGAGCACAATTAATCAGAAAATAGAATATGATAGACATCGCATTTGTACACTTGCTAATTTTAATACTTTGTAGCTTTTTAACCAACCTTCTGCGTGTTTAATAAATTTTTCGTCAATCAGTGGAACATCATTGTCCTTGGATGGAAAGTCAGCACCAAAAGCGAGATCACCTCTTTGTAGTAATTCAAGGCATTGAGTTAATTGATGCAAAGTCCCTGTATCACTAGATCTATAGTTTGAAAGTACCATTCGCGAAACTTGAAAATGTACAGAATTTGGTCTCTCCTTTTGAGAAGGGTAGTGTGTTTTGTTTTCATACACGATCTGTATAAAAATATTTAACTACTTAAATAATACGTAACATTTATTAGCAATTGATTTAAAATAATTTTTTTTGTAAAAACCTTAGGCATTATTAATTCTACACGAACATCAACATAATCCGCCTCGGAGGGTTGAGTTTCATTGTTCATTGCGTTTTGCAAATTTGACACAAACGTGTTAAGCCATAGAATTGTACAAGAGTCTAATTGAATTTGGATTGGATGAATATGTGAGTATATCTTCGGACTAGGCACTTAAAAAATATTTAACCATACAATAAATATTACAACAATCATTATATAATCAACAATTTCATCTACCCAAATTCTACTATTGAAACTGTCAGCACTTACATGGAAAACACACATCTCCTGGGTAGTAAAACCAAGAAAATTCTGCATGAATCGTTGGCAATTCCTTTGGTCTTTCGATATAACCTTTAAAATAATTCAATAATTCAATTAAAAATCAGGTTCCGAAAAACCCAAGTTGAATTATATTTTAATTCATATTTAACTAACGATAAGCAACCATTTGTTTTACTAAGCATCATCTTATTGAAGTAACTCACTCGACAAAAAAGGCTGCGGAACTCCTCTTTTCGTTGCTGTCGTAACTTTGAAAAGGCGTAAATCTTGAACTTTTAGTATTAGACAGGTACTCATCAATTTGGCTAACTGATCCGTAACAAAGGTCTTCATTGGATTGTTATCAGAAGAAGAATTCTGATTTTGATTCTGTGGTTGTGTTCTAGTAAGAGGAGAATGCATAGATGCCATCGAAACCGCTTCTAATAGTTCGATACGAAATGACGCAAGAGAGTGGGTAAGCCACTGAGACACTTGACTTTCAGTGTACTTTGGCCATGACTTTCGATTTCCTCTTGTCAAATGATATGGATAAAAGTCTATTAAAACCTAAAAAGAAGCACAAAAATACATTACACATTCATTCAATGTCAACCGATTGTACGTGTTGTAAAATCGTACTTGTGTAATAGAAAGCTGAAGGGCAGCGCCTTCTTTCAAGTCGGGGTGCTGAGATCGTCCATCTAAAAAATTAAAAAATAAGACCATAAGCTATTATAGTTGCATTGTAAAGTATTGTCATTTGATATCATTTTAAATAAGCAAGAGTCACTAACATCCTGGATCGTCACAGAAATGCAAGTCAATTTTGTCACACAAGAAATGATAAGACGTTTCTTTCACATCAAAAGCTTCAAATATTCTAGCAGATTCTGTTCTGACTTCACGATTCATTGCGGTCGTTTGAGAGAGCTGAGCTTGATACTCAGGTAAACTCTAAAAGAAAAATAATGCAAACACGTAAACACTCTACGTACAGATAGAGAGAAATTAATACTATATAAATTCGTGACTAATGGTTTTTCCCCACCTCAAGCTTCCGCTTAGCCTTAACTCTCTGTGTTGTTTCTGTTGCTTGTTTTATGAGACCTGACAAAGAGCCCATAAAATGTAATGCTGCTAAGATTTGAGAGTCAGTTAGAACCCAGAGTAAGTCATCCAAAATCAGAGATAAACGACAACTAGTTACTTGACAGTCTAAAACAATACAAATTGACAAATATATTACTTCGAATTTATTGCAATTTTGGTGCAATGTAGGGGCATAACACTAACAATATACGAAAACGAGAAAACGTACAAAGGAAAATCAAAACTACTTAAAATTAAACATACCCACTAATTTTTTCTTAATCACAATTCGCGCTTTCGCTTGATTAGTTAAAAGTCTTAATGGTGCCAAATGGCGATCAGATGTAGATCTAGCCTCTAAACGAAGAGTTTGCCAATCCATTTCCTTAAAAATAAGAACCTCTCCCCTTTCTGTATCTTTTAATCTTGTCGCCGACAATTCCGTCTTCTTCCATTGTGGTGATCGAGATTCCACTCTGATGCGTGCAATCTAAAACAGTTTTTGTTGAAATATAGGTCTAACATAGGTACATGGGTAGTATTATATAATGATGGTTTAATTTCATAAACCTTACCTGAACTTTAGACTCGAATGCTTGACTATGAAATGTTACTTCTACAGAGTTAACAACCGCTGTAATTCCGTCTATGACTTTATTAGCGAAGCCGTATTTGCTGTTGTGTGTAAACATATTTGCAGTATTTGCAGTTTCTTGTCGAAGTTCTTCACATGCTTCCACTTTAATAGTCACTTCATCAAGACTCTAAAGAATTGATTTCACATTAAATTAATGAATACTAGGTGACATTTACTTATACCAGCAGTACGACGATAATTTTAATGGGTAAATCTGAAACTATTGAATTTTGTTAATAGAATTAATATCTACATATATTACGGTATAAATACATGTTATATTAAATGATCTGTTCTGTAACCAAAATGTAAAGTAACTATCACACCTAACTTGACAAATTTTACATTATACGATGTATCATAAGCTTCAATTTTATTACACAATACTCTTTCTAACAAATAAAACTAACTAAGTCATTTAATGACAGTGACAAATTGTTAACTACTACACACGTAACAACTAATGCCAAAGAACGGACACGAAGCAGTATATTTTTAATGACGAATAATATTTTCGTCGTCTCAAAAAATATAAAATGTTTTTTATAATAGTATACCCCAGAAGTCCCCCTAAGGGGCGGTTCCTTCTTTCGTTAATGGATAGTAAAATTAAAAGGTGAGTTCGTAATCGATTTGAAAGAAATCTTTTTTAAGAGTTACGCTTGCCAAAATCAATTAACCTATCCTTCTTTTTTTTGCGCATCTGACATTTAACGATTGGAAGAACGAATTTTTAATTTTAGCAGCGATTATTTAAGCTATTTTTTCGAATATGCATTCGTCTGAAAAAACACAAAACAGTAATTGTGAAGTACAGTAAATATATATACAGTTTTGAAAATGAGAAAAATGGTGGTAGAAGTATGGAGTGTCCTTGGCAATGTTTGATTAGCACAACAAGAATTTAATGTCATTCATAATGGCACCATTTGATGTTCGTAAGGAGTCAGCACTCATTAGGTGTGCTGAAACATACTTAATGCCAAATATTTTCGGTTTGTGATGGTGCCATTATTGCATCAAATTAATATTGTAATAATCACATTCTTATGAATGGTGTCCACGTTTTAGAAATTTTAGGCGCAAACGAAGTACAAACTACAAGTTCAAGTCCACTCCCTGACAAGAGTTTTTTCGATTTGTAATTATTTAGTAACAACTCAGTACAAATAAAATATCTTACTTCATAAAACTGTTCATTAAATCACCCATTTTTCATTTTAGAATTATTGAGAATCCATATTAGCCATATATTCCATATTCCATATATTCCACAAAAACTCACCAGCATAATAGGGACACTTTTTAATTTGGTCCACTGTATCCTTATTAATGCCCGATTGCAATAAGCATGTGTAAGTTTCATCCAAGTGGGCAGAGAAAGAAGTTCTGTTAGAACTCCTTCTTCTAGCTCCAAATTACATAGTTCTCCTTCGCCTTTGAGTGTACTGAGGCTTATTTTGTCTGGTGACAAGTTCTTTACGAACCTAATCAAAATTAGTTCCCGTTATAAAAACGATTTCTTTTATAAGTAATTAATTTCAATAAATATGTAATTATACTATCGTAGGCATGATTATTTATGATAACAAAAATTTAACTGGATATTTACTTTGATAGATGCTTTAGAATTTGATTTTTGAGTATTCCTGCCATAATTCACACTTGTGTTGTAAAGTACGTAAGCTGCCTGTAGCTTACGACGTTATCACGTTTCACGGCTAAATGTAAGGCTTTTTGGCTTTGATATGAAAAAAGTCAGTCAAGTGCAGAACTTCGGAACTGGAACAGCTAAATCTCCTTCATTCTTCCTGACATTCCTGCATTCATGGTTTTTGCAGCAGGTGTCTATCGATTTCCAATGCGTTGACGGAATATCTCAATTCTCCAGAGTTCTTATCCGGCAAATCTGCAAAACATTATATACATTAATTAATAACTGTAGCACGAAAACTTTGAAGCAACACAATAATCCAAAATATCTGATGAAACTAGAATTAACACCATACAATTCGTAGTAGTGAATATTTATCGTTGAATATTAGCTGATGCATAGGTATACGCATTTAATTTGATTCGAATAGTGCTTGTTTGTGTTTAAAAATAGATTCTAGGAAACAAAAATTCTTTTCGTTACTTCACACCACTCTTTCAGTGGTACTTATAAATCATGGGGCTAGGGATAGATGGATTTTAAATGGACCTTTCATTATGCAATAATGCTTTTACGGTAGTGAACTTCAGAACTTCAAGGTATTAGCACTACATTTATCATTTCGCACTCCTACTTTGTACAACAACCGCTGGAACTACAACTTGCAACGATTCCATTCCCAATCGGCATACGACTACAACGGAGGGTGGTTGGATGGCCAATAGTAAATTTCCTACAACGTTACGAAAAGGGATCGTGACAAGTTGTGGTTCGAGCGGCAGTAACCATCCACATAAAATGCACGATGATTTTAGTAGAACACTGTAGAACGTGGGGGTAATATTTAGACGCGATGATCTTGCCTTCAAGAGTAGTTTGTAAAAGCGACCTACTGAACTATTGGAGATATTGGTAATACGCATTTAAATAGAAGGGCTGATATCAGCAAAACCCATTTCATAGAGATACGAGATACGACAGGTTGCTGCAACATTGTCTACGCTACAATTTACAACATAAATGCCGAGTCATGAATCAAATTAATACATTCTGAAATTACGGAGTGAACCAATTGTACATACCAGTGTCTATTTACTATTGACACTGATCACTTAACCAAAATTTTAACGTGTGAGAATAAAACCATTAATTGTGTTATCACACAACAAACAGTTTGATCCTAGTCTCAATAAATGCACAATAAATATAACCGCCATAGGTACCGAACAACCTTCTAATCATTTTTACAGATTAACAAATCTCTTCATATACACACACACTTGCACTAATAGAGATTACACAGGATCTCTGGGTTATCAACAATGAAAATGTGTAGAGTAAAATGAGGTTTTCAGTCGCCCCAACAATTTATTACTAGACCATAGAAATATTAAACACTGATACTCATAATTGTTATCTGCTTTAACATGAAAATGTTGGCCACTCGCAGCAGGTGTTGGTTGGTCAATAT